>CAWZYM010000148.1:1685000-1732500 GCA_963966185.1 Rhabditoides inermis
TTGCAGGAAATCTTGACATGTCAAGTTGCAATGCAAGAATTCTTGCGTTTACAACGTTACATTGCAAGAATTCTTGTAATCGCAAGATTTCTTGCAATTGCAACGCGATGTTAGGACCGCCCCAATATGTATGCTTTATCAGAAAACATCATTCTATACTCACAACACCAACTTTTTCACAAAAAAAACAACTGAAAAAACGCTTACAATCATCAAACAAAAGGGTCGTCCAGACTACACGCAAACGCAAACAGAAACGCACTACCAAAATTGAAACTCGATCGTTTTTCAAAACGCGGGGCGCGAGTGAAACGCAAACGCGCGACGTGTTCAGACCAAACGCGCGCGTTTCTGTCGCGCTTGCGTTTGCGTTTGCACCCGGCGTCTGCGTTCATCGAGATCCAACTTCGATGAACGCTCGAAATGCGCGCGTTTCTGGCATAAGTTCGCTATTTTTCAAACAAAATATGATTTTTTTTTCAAACTTCAACTTTGTATAGTCATTTCAGTGCAAATTTCTTCAACTAAATCAAGCCGTATCAAAATGTGAGCAATTTCACGATAATTTTGTAAAAGGTGTGATCACATATGTACTTGAGTTCGTTTTAGCACTATTCAAACAAATTAAAAAAAAACTTTAGGTAGTTTAAAACATTAGATCATGTCAAATCAAGAGTGATGCTTGTTGATGTTCAGTCGCGAAACTCCGGGTGGTTCTCACCGGCGTTTCAGAAACTCAGCCGCCAGAGGTCTGCGTTTCAGCCCGCGGTTGTCGAACAAAATTTTGAAACGCAGACGCAAACGCGCGTGTTTTGCGTTTGCGTTTAGTCTGGACGGCCCTATAGGCACAGCAAAAACACAACACAATAAATCTTATTTATCGCATTATATCATCTCTTGTACAAATTTCTCACCGGGGAAGTAAAAGTAACCCAAATTAACAATTCTGATACTGATAGTGCACAAACAACATTTTTCACACAATAAATTTGATTTCACATATACATTCGTTATATAGATAAGAACACGTTGCAACACCGAGTGTTGGGGATTAGTGATTAGAGATTATAGAGAGAGAGAGAGAGAGAGAGAGAGAGAGAGAGAGAGAGAATCCCGGAATGAGCTCATCAGCACACGCGGAAGTGTACGCGAATATAAAGCAGTGTTGACTGAGCTCGGGGCCACCCATAAATCAAAGAGATCGGGCTACCAAAATACATCAATATTTCAGATCATGTGTCATGGGACGAACACCCCCAAATGAATTTCGCAATAGGGGCAGTACTGTTTGAAACAGCACGCGGAAGACTGTTGTGTACACTTTGAGAGGGAGAAGGGGGAGAGTGCTGCTCCAGCTACACTGTGTTGGTGATGGTCTGTATGTCGGGGACTGCCAGCAGAGGCGCCCCGGGAACCGCGCTGCTCGGACGAGAATACACTGACGGGCGCTGCAAACGAAAGCTTGCAATGCGTATCATACAATTTCTACTAGCGATTTTTTTGCGGGAAATACTTTCGATGTAAAAGAGAGCCTTTCACATCGTTTTTAATTACTGTACTGTACGGACCTTGTTGGCGGCGATTGACAGGCTGTTCTGGGAGCATAGTCGTCTCCTTTCCGTGCTGTACGGAGAATTGCACGACGATATGTATGACGCTGGAACGACCAACACATTGTTTCAGCTGACAACCGGACTGTGAATAGAAACTTCAAATCTCCTACTCGGTGTAATTTTGTTCTTTGTTCATCTGTTCGAAATAGAATATAGAAACACGTGGAGCAACACGTTGTTGGATTGCGTAAGTGAGTTTTCCAACTACCCCTCGTTTTTATCTCACTTACACAGCGCCCTTAATATAACTAAATATGCGGTTTATTACAATGCTTGGGCTATACGCTATATCCTATACCTACTTATACAAGTCATAATTCAAGACATACGACATTGCACTCATAACGCATTTCTACAGTACCTTTTGCTGCACTAAAAATACTAATACATTTTTCTCTCAATATGCTACACATTAATCTTGTCTGGAGTAAGAGAGATGTGTTTTTTGTAGACAACGAAGTTTTCTGATTACTGGGAATAAATGATGGAAATGTCGAATACGTAGTTCTAGTAAAGCTAGTCAGAGTAATTACTGATGTCAAAAACATGGAGAGAGAGAGAGAAAGGGAGAGGGAGAGAGAGAGAGAGGGAGAGAAAGAGAGGGGGAGAGGGAGAGGGGGGGGACTGACGTTTGTGTCCTCCGCACAATGTCCGGATGACTTGTGTTCTGTTGAATAGTATGTAAATCCATGGATTGACACAGCTGTTCAGGTTTCCGAGGATGGAAACGTAGATGATCAACGAGTTGCCTGCAACCAACACATTTGCATATCATAATAATCATAATTGGTGTCAAAGCTGCTAATTCGAACGTTGCTGCAACTATTTCACATGTTGTCGTATTTTTTCAGTGTTTTAGGGCTCGGTTTATAGCAGTTTCTGCAAAGTAAAACGTTGAAATAACATTTGTGAACGGATCTTCCAGTTGAGTTGCACTCTAATAGAGCACTTCTCATTCATCATTCATCTTTTCGTTTTCGTTGCAGGAAGAGTATCTAGTTGAATAAAGTGCATCATCAATGCGTGTCATTATATATATATATATATATATATATATATATATATATATATATATATATATATATTTACTCCTTTCAGAATTAAGCAATCTTTACAAAATTTTGATATGTCATGGGTATCAATATCGCTCATCGATCTCTAGTGTTCGATTTTTGATTTTCGCTTTCGTTTATCAGTTAGAGTTCAAAAACCTTGATTTTGAGTCGATTTCCAATGGGAAAACTCCAAAACTTAATTACTATCTTCAAACTTATCGCACAGCGCCCAGTTTTCTGGAGGAGATGCCTAGGTAGAATGCTCAGAGATCTCTGATGCTCGATTTTTTCGATTTCCGTCATTTTTACCATGTTTGAGCACAAAACAGACAATCGGGGCAAATTTGCATAAAGTTCTCGCCTGTCTGGCGAACCAGCGATATTGCCGTACGATGAAAGAGGGGAATGGCCTGTATATATATATATATATATATATATATATATGCAACGTTTAAGGTTCACAAAGAGTAATGCTACCCGACTACGTCCGAAAGTATATTTCTGCGATAATACAGACAGAGAGAAGTCCAAGTCAAGCCCCCTCCCAGTACTCAACTATAGGATTGTGTGTGCTACCAAATGATCATACACATAGGAATCGAGCTGATAAACAAATCTAAATCCAATTGATCGCTCGCAGAGTACGTACTGAGTAGATTGGGCACGAGTGCCTGTAGTACTTGGACGACGCAGAAGGGCGCCCAGAGGAAGAAGTTGCAGGCGATAATGGTGAGAGTCAGCCGCACCGTCTTCACCCGCTTACGGTCAAAGTCAGACGACTGCTTCCTGAAAAACACACATGATGTGTGTTTTATTTTATTTGTAATAAAATTGTAAATAAAAAAACTAATTGAAAAAGTAAGTATTGAACCGTTTTGCGTTCTTCCATTTTTTTGACCCCTGAACACACTCGAACTCGGTAATCGGGGCACCATTCTTTCAGACAAGTTGTCTTGATGAGGCTGCTGCACTTTTTTGCAATCACGTCTGCAGTAAATGAAACTCCCGCTTATGAATTTCCATGAGTGCACTCGCTCAAAACAACAGATTTCGCGTGCAGCATGCAACGGCGTGCATAGACCTACATGTTCACTTGTTGCAAAACAATCATTTTACAGCCAAGTCTGTTTGCTATTGACTTACTAAACTTCTAAAGTAGAAAAACGTTTAGACCCGAGAAAAATTACAAACAGTTCCATGCAAATTAAATTCATGCAAAATTAATAAAGAGGGGTTAGACGTACCGGAAAGCGCTCGATCCGCGGCGCAGTTTGTCCACATAGTCGTCCGTTCTGTCGCTAGAAATCAATCGATAACACCATGGCGTCATGACCGTATATTTCATAATTTCCTGCTTTTTCAGCATCCCTATAATTATACAAATTACTCCCCTTACTTTCCCGAACCACACGACGTAGTTAATGAATATCTTTCAACTCTCTCTCTCTCTCTCTCTCTCTCTCTCTCTCTCTCTCTCCCTTTTCCGGTACTAAGATCTTCCGCACTTTTATTTATTACTTAGGATCGGAACTAGTGTAATTAAAGCGAAGAGTTGTTTTCTCTCGCTCTACCCCTATAAGACCCGGACAGAACAGAAATGACTCGGAAACAACGTCAGTTCGTTACTCGCTTGCAAACCAACTAAATGTCAACTAAAAGACATGCATAAAGATGGTTGCACGGTTAGAAGGCTCCAGAAATGAAAGTAATTCATGCAACCTGAAAATGAGTGCGAGTTTCATGGATAAAAGATGTGTGTTATTGGTATTGGTGTTGCCTTTTCAATAACTGCCTATATCTTTTTAATAACTGCCTATAAAACACGTTCAGTGTCTTTCCAATAAAAGTAGGCCGGAATAAGTTGAAACAATTCCATTTAGTAAACGTATAAAGTATAATGGACGGAGTCGCAACGGATTAACTAACAAACATACATATCTTGTTGTGTCCACTCTAAACTTCTTTCCACAGTCTACTAGAAAACAGTAGTACACCGCCGTGTTTGTCATTTGATCAACTATTTTGAATCCGAACACACCACCTCACTTCCCTTCACCCTTTCTCTATATGTACCTTCCATAATTGCATGTTCCAATTGCAATTAAGTATCTAATGCATAAACCCGGAAATGAAAAGAACTTTAATCAGAACATATGTCATATGCATATATCATCTAAAGAAGTGTTCTCATTGGAATTTAAAAAAAAAACACCGTTTATTGCCTCATTTCCTATTGAGAATTCATACCACTATCCGTCATGTTAGTCATGACAACATCATGTTTTCGAAACTTACATATGTGACAAAATTTATGTCAAAAGTTGATTTACACGTTGGATACCACCGTCCATTCCGTTCATAACTACACAATGTGCTTTGAAACTGGCGTGTCAGAAATATGCCAAAAGTGGATAAATTTTACGGCCAAAAAACCACTCACACGTTGCTGCTCTCCTTCTCCCTCTTCTCCTTCTCCTCCCTCTTCTTCTCCTCGAAGCCATCACCCCGCACCCACACTGTGCGACACACAAGGAAGTAGAAAGAGGCGGCTGCAAGCGAATCGATTAATCGATAGTCAGTCGATCGATAATCAATTAAATTGATCTATAGGCAGCTAATATATATATATTAATCGATAAGCAGAAAATCGGTAATCATTCAATTAATATACCCAGTATGGAGGGCAGGAGCCACGCGACCGAGTTAAATCCGATTACATAGGCGTTTTTGAGGGTAGAGCGACCGTGTCCGTAGACGGTTTGACACTCGCCAGTTGACCTGAATTTTGTTAATTATATTTTATGATGTTATTTCAGTAATCATTTTATTATTCCATATTCTCTCTTGTTAGTAATTTATTTTATTGATCTAATATATGAAAAAAAAACAATGGTTTTTGACTATTTAGAATCTAATGAACCATCATTGCATCTATTCCACCCATCTCCTATGCAACGGAAACGTGAAATTAGTTCCACATTTACAGATCCATTAGAGAAAAGGTCTAATGACTTTTCTCTTTGCGACGAAACGTCATAGATGGTAGGACGGAAAAGACTCCGTTAATGTCAAGTGGACAGTTAAACTAATTGTGTTTGGCAATTTTTTATGAGTTGTATAGTATTTAAGTAGCTATAGTTCGTATATCTCGGAAAAGAACCACAAAGATAAATCTTTCAGGAGATGCATTCTTATTTGTCCTTTTTTGTCTCATATCGAAAAAGTTTTCCAGTTACCACAAAATGTTTCATCCCTCCTTATCTGTCTCTCCCCTTCTCTCCTTTTTCCTTCACAAGTGAAAAGCAATTTGCCGATGACAAGTATGCGCCTGACAGTGTGTTTGTAGTATGCAAGGACACCATTCCTTTCTCTCTCCCCCTCTCTCTCCCTCCTTCCCCCCCTCTCTCTCTCTCTCTTTCCTCTCTCCCCCTCTATTCCTCTCCTTCTGGTGCTCACCAAGGTATCTCTTTCAGTATCATCCTTGACAATACATAAAATGGTAACTCTAGTAATTGTCGTACTTTTTCTGTTCACCACTAGACGTTCTGTCTAGAACCCTTTCATATACGCGCTAATGCGTTCGTCTAAACATCCCTAGTTTGCAGAAGAGGAGAGTGATGCTTGAAGAGCGCTTCCAAAGTTCTTATTAACGCATCTACTGAATAATGGAAAGAATCATCCACGATTAACTCACAAACATTAGGGTCACGTATAAATAATACTCATTTGATGCTCGAATGCTAAAATAATTTATGAATAATACACGGTACACCACTTCTAAAAAAAAACTTAACTATTGGACTTGGAAGAAAAATCGCATTTCCGATGATATAGTACAGTAGACGAAAGAGAGGAAAGGAGAGAGAAAGAGGGAGAGAGAGGGAGAGAGAGAGAGAGAGAGAGAGAGAGATGATGTAAACTCACTTCTTCTCCCATACGAATAGTTGTGGAAGTGAGAATGCGAGTGAGAGCAGCCAAGCACATGCTGCCATCACATTCGGCCTCCGATACCGTCGACTGCGAAGGTTCGCCAGCGGACGACAGATCGCCTGAATCAGGCGGAAATTGGTCCCGACGCGATCTCACGAAATCCTCTGTTTGTTACGTTCGCCCCATTTTGCGGATTGTAGGATGTCTCATTCCGAAATCCTCTTTCATATCATATCATCTTAGCAGTTTAGCAGACCATTTTTATGTTATTCCACGCATTCAGAGAAAATCCCTTCAAAACAACTCAATCTACTTCAAATAAAAAGTGTGTATATGGTATATAATACTGATTGAGCTTTGAACGAAGTGTGAATTAAATGAAGTGTGAAAGAAGTGTGAACTCTCGCTTTCATTAGTAGGGTTTGTCAGAGGGAGTGCGGGAAAGTTGCGAGAACAGATAGAGATAGAGAAAGAGAAAGAGAAATGAGAGAGAGATCTGAAATGTGGAATTGCTATTTTTCTTCCCATCTGTACACGCCCTTTCAAAACAAATATCTACTTACACTTTCCCTCGCATTTCAAATAACACATGCAGAGAAAGAAACTCATTAAAGCACACGAGGTTAGATGAACACATAGAGTACAGTATACCATAAACGTCACACCAAACATTGACATTATTGACAATAATTATCGATTACATGATATTGACTGATTACCTGATATCGATCGGCGCTAATGACGACTAGTAGAAAGGGACTCGCGTAGAGTGGAAACATTTGACAGTAGCGCACCGCCTGAACTTGTTTCATGATGTTGAAAGCCATTCGGCGCCAAGTTTCTACGTTATTTCTTGTTTCTTCTTATGAGTGATTTCGTTTTGTACGTGACCATGTTTGCTAATCTGAATAACATTTGGTAAAATCTGTCTGAACTCACTTTACAAATGGAGTTAGACCAGTGGAAGTAGGGGTAGGAGAAGAGTAATATGATCTCGGAACCTAGGGAAAACACGGCAAAGAGTAGATCCGCCACGCAAGTGTGCAGGAGAAGGCACTGAAATGTCCGATTGATCCCGCCACGAAAACCTTTTCACGTGGTTTAGTAGTATACACCCTCATTTTAAAAACATAGAGAATGAATAACATCTAGTACGCGGACACTATTTTCCTTTTTCTTTTTCACCCTAGTCTCTCTCTCTCTCTCTTCCTATGTCTTCTTCCCATCTCTGACTCATGTTATCATCGTTTTTTTATAGAATCAATCCAATTTGCATGTTTTAGTCGTCCGCCGACTGTCAAACGAAGCTGCTTACACGTCTTGACTTGATCACCAAATACGGGATCATCTCTCTCTCTCTCTCTGTCTCTCTGTCTTTCTGTCTCTCTCTCTCCCTACCCCATTACTCTCCTTCTCTCATTTGCAAGTGTTCTGAGAAAATACTACGAAAGAGAAAAACAATATAAAAAATTAATATTACAAATAATGTGAGAGATCTTCAGAAATGATCCCAGAAAAAGATGTAGAGAGATACAAAGAGAAAGAGGGATTAGGCTCATCTTAGGAAGTGCTACAACACACATCATGATGACCTATCTATTCATCTAGTCTCTTCATTCATCTAGTATCTCCTGACCGTGAGTTATTATCACATATCATATAACGCGATACCGGATAAATTTTGAATTGAATTGAATTGACAGTCTCTTCTTATTCTACTGTCCCTTCTCTTTTCTCTTTTCTTCGTTCTCCCACACGCACAAAAACACCGATACTCGGTATTGCGTACTGGGTGATAATTTGATTGTGCTACAAGTCCACACAACTACTCTATCACCATAATCAAATCAACGAACAACAACTGTCTGTCTGCAAATCTCACGATATGCAAAGCGGCAAACTTTCAGTGCAAGCTAGGCTATTTGATTTTCCGCAATATTCGGATGTTTCTCTCGCAGACAGGTGGACGCAACCATGTGACGTGGAACAGAAACGACTATGTAAATGAGAACGAACACAACAACAAGAGAGAGAGAGAGAGAGAGAGAGAGAGAGAGAGATGTTTACCTGTACAGGTGAGATGTTTCTTCGCGCGACGCCATTGCCGCGCACTATCACGAAAACGAGGAACAGATTGCCTGAAATAGATTTTCAAAACAATTCCATTTTTTTCGAACTTTCATCCGTTTATCTTTTCATATTGGTTTACTGTTACTGGAATAATTGTTTATCACATTATCAGAATAGTGCCTGGCCATTGTTTATAATAACACGCCTACACACCCAATAATTTATTCACTTCCGCTTCTCTCTCTCTCTCTCTCTCTCTCTCTCTCACTAACCTACTATGGCGAGCGCAGCAACAACGCTCATATGAATAACAATGAAGAGTATTTGCGGGTGCATTTCTCCTGAAAAAAAATCATGTTATCCTTTCTGAATCTGTGAAACCGCGTCCGAATAAATACGTACAACATGAAACACATAAACATACATCATGAAATACTATACTCATATATACAAACATGTAAACATGTTTACAAAAAGAATACACGTGTTGTAGAAGCACATTGGAAGAATACAATTGTAACAAAAATTTACACAATTTGTGGCTGTCCAAAAAGATGGATAAGTAGAAATGTGAATTAGAGAGGGCGCGCCAGCGCCCTCTCGTTTGTACTGGATGTCCCCGCGCGCTAGAATGCTCAAAAACGACTTTTCCCGGATGAAGCACTTTTCCTCATTTTGAAGTGATTTCCACTGTTACATTGCATTCACATCTCTATTCGATAGAGTTATAGAAAGTTGTATTGAGTTTGATTGAATTTGAAGCGAGATACGGAGAGTCCGCTTTCGAGTGCGGATTGAGATTGGTGTCGGGCGGGCGGGCGTCGGACAATCGCTTTCGCCCCGCCCCCTCTGTGTGTGAGTGAGAGAGAGAGAGAGATAGGCGAATAGCGGGTGCGCGTCGGTATCCTCGCAGCGAATCGCGAACGTGTATGAAAATGTAATTTTGTGAAACAAAACTTAAGAAAAGGACAGATATTATCTTTCAAAAGTACTTCCAAGTAAAAGTAGTTGGTTTGTACTGTTGTCTCAGTTGAGCAAAAGGACTGACATGTTTTCAATGGAGACATGGGCAAACAGGCTCTCAGCATTATTCGACGTGTTATGTTACAACAGAAGTTGTGCTTTTAGATAATAACTGCATAACTTCGTAAACGCGTTCATTATAATATGGCCGCTTTGCACTGGTATGAGAGAGAGAGCCTGTTGGCACATGTCTCCATTGAAAACATGTCAGTCCTTTTGCTCAACTGAGACAACAGTACAAACCAACTACTTTTACTTGGAAGTACTTTTGAAAGATAATAGTTACAGTAACAGTGTTTAAGAGATTGTAGTATTAGGAAAATATCAGGAAAATCTTGTTTTCGGGGATACAACATTTGCAATCACGCGAGAGAAAAAAGGAGATTAGGAAAAAATGATGATGGAAGGCGAGAAAAGAAGTGGGAGCTCATACACGAAACTGTGGGCGGGAAGGAATTAGGAGAGGGAGAGAAAGAGAGAGAGGGAGAGAGAGAGCGGGAGAGAGAGAGAGAGAGGAAGGAAGGAAGAGACATGTGATATTGCATGCATGAAAGTGTGAACTTTCAGTATACAGAAACTCGCTCATATTTTTCCGCCTCCACAGTACTGCGTTCATTACTTTCATTTTTTTTCATCTTTCCACACGAGAAAATAGAAATAGAGAAAGAAAGAATACGGAGGCAAGTCTAACGTAAACAGTTAGTTTGAAAATGCAAAATGTTTGTGGAACATTTCCGATCGGTTTTCGGTGCCGCGTTAATACTACTCATTGGTAGCGCTTTCACTATATTTCAGGTTTCAGACTACGAGGAATTATGTGGAGAAGTATCACAATTTCGCTTTCCATCCATAACATTGCTAAACGAGGAAGTTGGCAGAGAGACGAAATACTATAGACCTTTCGCACTTTCAATAATCGCTACTGGGAACTACTATTCAAATGTGCGCTCTCTCTCAATAGTGCGAAACCGCATATAGGAAACAAAAATACCTTCCATAACATTATTCACACTGCAAAAATAGGCATGATTAAAAAAAAAAGTATTCGACACAATTACTGTAATCTTTGAGAGCGGTTTCTCCATTAGAAGAGAGAGAGAGAGAGAAAGAGAGAGAGAGATCGTTAAATTAGAATAAATGGGATGTAGTGCTATACAATCGGGATTCAAATATTTCCACTCTCGGACAATACTACCATAGCATTGAATCTCTCTCTCTCTCTCTCTCTCTCTCTCTCTCTCTCTCTCTCTCTCTCTCTCTCCCTCTCTCTCTCGAAAACTTATCGAAGAGACTATTTACCATTTACGCGATAATATTTTCCATCAATTCAAATGTCAAACTATTGACTTGCCCTCGTGAATGGCACGTAGTTCCGTCGCATTTCACTCTCTGTATTGCACTCTTCTACCACCCTATCTGTTGCGCATAAGTCGAGAGTGGGGGGATAGAGAGAGAGAGAGAGAGAGAGAGAGAGAGAGAGAGAGAGATAGCGTGTGACTTCTAATGGAAAGCTCTCAACAATTCCTCGAGAATGCGAACTAGATCACACTAGATAGAGCGAAGTGCTCGCAGCTTCCCAACCAATCAGCATGCCAGCGAGAAAGAAATATTCGCCAATCGGAATTCGGACAATCTACATAAAAATATTGAAAGCGATTCGTTTATTTTCTGTCGTATGGCTTCCAATCCAACACGATTTCTGCAAGGAATATACAACAGGATACATACATGACGCTACGGCCGGAGCAAGATACATACATTTACATTAGAAACGTGAGCGTGTAGTGTGTTAACGTTATCGTATTAACATCGAGAAACTAACTACTAACATTCATTACTCACACACTACACTACACACTCAAAACTCGTGTGTCGAGTCGATTCTGCACGTTGGTGTTGAGTCGTGCAGATTCTCGGGTGTGTGGCACAACGCGGAACTACATACATTTGTGATATGTACATCCTTTCTCTCGCGCTAATCGTTTTAGACCACACACCCTGTGTGGAAAGGACATCCTTGTTCTGACGTTGGAAACGAAAAAAAAACGAGAACAGTGCTCGATTACAAAATCCATCCTATTTAGACATTATGCGAAATTTTACGTCACAAAGAAGATAAAAGAACAGCGAGAATAAGCGCATTATTTAAATGCTAATGTAAGAATCGAGGCGACTAGAAATGACGATTGGTGGGCGTCTTTCCTCTCACACGCACACACACTTTTTTTCTAGGAACAAAAAGTTCCCAATCCTTCGAGATTATCGCCATTGTTACTATAACATGCACGGCCCAGATTCTAACGTCAAAGAGAGAGAAGAAAAAGTAAATGTTAGATATAAACAATGACGGGCAATCAACAATGTATCAAGAAAGAAAGGAGGAATTTGATAGGTAGTAGGATCAATGCATGTGTGTAAGAAAACAGGCGCATCTCTCCCTTTCTTTCTCCCTCTGTCTAATTTTGTCTAATATGGGTGGGAGAGACTTGGCAGAAAGAGGGTAGGAGTAGACACGTGTCCTCCGAAACACCTATGGGTTATGTCAAAACATTTGCGGAAAAATATAAGCTTGTCTCCTATTGCCCTCGACAACGTGAGAGGATCAGATGGACTGAGACGGCACGTCTACAGACCGGAAGCCGCGTCGGAAGCCGTCTGGACGCCGCTAATGGCACAGCGAAAACGGCGCCAAAACAGCGAGGGCAGGGGTAAATGGATTCGCGTACACGCACACCTCCGAACAAACAAAATAACTTCAACCCAAACCCAACACGAAAATGCAATTGCGCCAAAAGAAACGCGTCGCTTCTTCTTGCGAGACACATGCGTACTTAGTGTACTATGTATAATTCGCACAGTTTCAGGTTTCCTAACAAGATGCAGTCTGCACTCAAGTTTTGGTCTCCTTTCACGTGTCAGTTGATTTTTTTTATAATAAAACAAAAACTATTCCTATCATATGATGTAATTGCGGATAGAAAATTAGATTTGCTTCGGTTTGTGCCTGCCGTTGAGAATTCTTTTTGAGAGAGATTCCTTCTTCGTCAATAATTCAATCGGAGACGAACTAGATCAGAGAGCTGTGACGAGAGTCTTGGATTAATCATTAATAACAAGAATAGAGAGCCTCCAACGATCAACAAAGTTTTGCGTTCTTCTCTTTTTTGAATAAATCTTTACAAACAACGATAAACACTTGACTCTCGTAGAGACAGTGAATAGAGACAGTGACGGAAATTGTTCGCTAAAAGTAAAACGTGCTAGGAAGATACTGAGTGAGGGAAATACTGACCTTAGCGATAAGTCGTGCAGATGATCACTTAAAGTTCTCAGAGATATACACCGGCATAACATAACAGAAATCTCATATCAGACATACATAGATAGACCACTGACATAGGGTGTGTGCGCAGGGTGACTTTGCATGCTTTGCATTTTGCTCTAGCAGCTACTTAGAAAACTTGTGACGATGGACGCAGTATAATCCATTAGGCTCAAGCGCTTGAGGATATATCGAGCATGAAGAATGAAGATCAACCATCAACCACTCTACTTAACGAATTTTTGGTGACGTGAATATATCTCTACATATATCTTCACATGCTGTAACGTAACGTCAACAGTGTTCGGAACGTATGAAAACAGTATGAAAATGAAAGCAAATCCAAAAAAAATTTTTTGGAATAGAAATCAACGATGTAAGAACACTGATATGGGCAAGAGGAACTCTCTTATGAATTGAATCTATTAAAGTTAAATTTTGATTGCACTATTGTAACCAATCGTCACGAAAAATGTTAATTCAAAATGATAACTTTCAGTGAAAATACGCAAAAAGTAATATTATAATAGAAACATTTATGTTTTATTTCACTAAATAATGAGTGAAACAGAAAGTTAAAATTTAAAAAGACACACATTAGTTTAAAGCTTATATAGTAGGTTTTTCCGCGAGCCAGTAGTTGTTATCCATATTTCATGACTTATTACTCCTAGTTACAAAAAGACAACAATAACAACTGAATCTGAATAGCAATTGAATAGCGAATTTGCAGCTGCTGAGACCGTAAATACGTATCATTTTTTAGGAGAGAGACAAGTATTGCAGTCTACTCAACTCACACACTCACACAGGTGACAGGAAACGACGACAAATGCAAACTTCACAGTAGAACATCGTTGTTAATAATTGTTATCCGGTCACGATACAACACAAAGAGGAAGGTGATATGTGAGAGAGTGAGAGAAGAAAATGAAAGAAGGAGATAAAGAGAGAAAACGGGTGGAAGAGGAGAACACGAGGGGTTAGTTTTAGTAAGTGGTAGTTTCATTTTCGAAAACATTGCCAAGAAACGGCAGCGGCCGTGAGAAAGACAGACAGACGGAAAGAGAGGAAGTGAGAGAGAGAGAGAAAATAAGAGAGATACTTTGAGAGGTGCTTGACTCTGCTATTTACGAACGCCCACCAAGCACTTAGCAGAAAGTAGTAATAAGAGTCCGCGAGATACATAAATACACATGCGTTTATGAAGAGAGAGAGAGAGAGAGAGAAAGACAGAGAGACAGAGGAAGGGAGGAAGGGAGGAAGCGAGAGAGAAGACTAATTCATAACACACTCGAAGCGATATTAAGTGAATTGTTGAAAGAAAAAATATAGAAACAGAGAGAGAGAGAGGGAGAAGGAGAGATGCATAATCTCGAAGATGACTGATTACTGATTGTAGAGACGGGATGAGTGAGGGGGCGGGGCTTCTCTCCAGCATATGTGAACCAATCACCCAATCATTCAATCATCCAAACACCAAACTACGTTCATAACATACATACCCATGCTACTTTGCCCTCGTTTTTGTAGTTGCCCCAGAGACTCCCCGAAATAGAATGTGTGTAGCAATTGGATGTCACATTTGAGCGTTCTGTCAACATGAGCGATTACTCCTCTCTCTCTCCCTCTCTCTCTCTCTCCCCCTCTCTCTCTCTCTCTCTCTCTCTCTCTCCTCCCCTCTCTCTCGTTTCTCAATGATGCGTTCTATCCAACGAAACTTGTGGTGGCAGGAAGATGGATGGATGGAGAAAACGACAACACATTGAGCAATGAACGATCATAGATACTCGATTGTTCATTACTGAGAAAATAAGAACTCCTACGAGGGAGAGATGATGGGAGAGACAGTGTGCCTATGCATAATGAATTGCTTTCATCTCCCATAACAAACATCTGAAGATATAAAACAAAATCTTGCAAGGAGCAGATGCTAGACAGTACCTGTCGAATCTCGGTAAGTAACGTGAGTTACTCAAATGTGATTCTCCCAAATCAAATTAAATCAAATTAATCGTTTATCCGGAATCGTTATATCTGAATATGACAACACAATCATGATGATATGGAGCATACAGTAGTGCATAAGATGCTAGATACATAATAGGCTAACGCCGGAGAAAGACATGTAGGCTGACGAGGTTAGTGGCGGGAAAACGATACTTGATCGATAATCATTCCTGAACCATTAGAGTACCATTGTTGACGTGTAGAGCTCCGGGTGGTCCTTTGCTCCATGCCAATCAGTATCTCCTCGCGCCATAGCTGCTTTCACATGAGAGTACTTCCCGCCGCCTCACTGGTTACTCGGGAAGGATTCTTGTCGATGACCGATCATTCGGCAGCGGCGGGGTAAAATGAGGACCCGACCGCACACCGCGGGGAAAAGAAGAAGGATTCTCCCACATTGAGATAATTGGCGCGGCGGCATTCAAATTTAATAACGCTCACATAATCCGAGAAAAGTAATACAGTGAGATTTATTCGAAGTGGTGTATGGAAATGAAAAATGAACATGAACCAAATGAAAATCTCAAAAGAAACTTTCGTTTCATGTTCCGTTGTGTATCGATGTAACTTATTTGGTGAGCTTATTGAAACTCATACGGAATTACAAAATGATTGTGAGACTTATCAATAAGAGATGAGACTGATGAACGAATTAATTTGATCAACAAGACAAATTAACGTGTTAACATCAATCATCAATGTTAACATCAATCATCATTGTACGATATCTACGGTTTATGATCATTTGATAATAGAAAAATTCCATTTGCAAATAATATTCATTAGCCAGGATTATTGATGATAATGAGCAAATATCAATCACGTTTAATGATGCTCAAAAGTTGCACAATGAGTAATCATTGTTCGAATATGCATGGACGAAAAATTCTGTATTAGAACCAATTTAAGTCATCTATATCGCTTTTTATGACAGCTGATGTATTTCGAATTATGTTCGACTAACTGTTCGATTAATCACCAGAAAATCGTTACCGATTCGCAAAAGTCTAGTCAATTCTCAGAATATTCAGTAATGCATGCCTAGATTATCAGATCGCATTTGCGCAATTTCTTCTTCTTTTCCCCGCGGCGTGCGGTCGGGTCCTCATTTTGCCCCACCGCCGCCGAATGTTCGACCATCGACAAGAATCCTTCCCGAGTAACCAGTGAGGTGGCGGGAAGTATCCTCATGTGGAAGCAGCTATGGCGCGAGGAGATACTAATTGGCATGGAAGCAAAGGAAGCCTCGGAGCTCTTCACGTCAAGAATGGTAATCTAATGGTCCAGGAATGATTATCGATCAAGTATCGTCTTCCCACCACTAACCTTGTCATTGTCAGCCTACCTGTCTTTCCCCGGCGTTAGCCTATTATGTATCTAGCATCTTAGGCACTACTGTATACTCCATATCATTATGATTGTGTTGTCATGTTCAGATATAACGATTCAGGATAAACGATTGATTGATCGATTGATTTGCGCAAACTCCTCGACTCATCTATATCATCGTACGTGTCATCGTGGTCGCATATTGTTTTCAGGGATACTGTAATCCCGGATTAGTAAGAATTGTACATATATCGCCGAATTCAAACAGATTATTGCTTAGCTTACCTCATGCGCTATTCTTATGGAATGTAAAGGAAACAGGAAGTGTTTTATTTTCAAAGAGTTGAGTGCGTAACCAGAGAACACGCTCCGATTCACTAGTATTGTTACAATAGCAATACATAATGCAATGCGATTTTTACAATTTTTACAACATGCCCCGCAACAATTAATTCACAACATTACAATTGTATGAGTTTTAACTATTATATTATAATGCCATGATATCATGATAAGCATGGACAGAGAAATGGATTTGCCATTTTTACCCACGCTACAGCTACACCACACAACAAAACACATATTCAAATTGAATTTGGAGCACAGCTGACAAATATGCGTCACAGTGAGAAATCCGTGCGAGTTCTTGCCATGTTTGTCCAAAGAAAATAACTTTGTACTATCGCTTTTCTCCTCGCCTTTCCATTCACAATCAACACTCGCCTCAATTCGGGAGAAAACCCAAGCACTGTCTGAGAGGAAGAGAGAGAGAGAGAGAGAGAGAGAGAGAGAGAGAGAGAGGGAGAGAGAGGGAGAGAGAGAGAAGGAGTAAGAGAGAGAGGGAGAGAGTCTTAGAAACATTTGCACTAAGCGATAGTTGCCGAAAGCATTTGCATAACACAAACATCAAACAGTGAAATCGTACCTCCTAGATAACCCCCTTTTGTTCCCTCCGTCCAAAACTAGATGAGTGCTCATTTGGGAACCTGTGTTATCTGTTTTATCCTATTTTTGTGTTTATTTATTTTCCGATCCCGCTTGCCGTATTCACTCTATTTATGTATTTGTCCTGTGTTCTTCTATATAGTATACACGGTAATAAATATTATTATAAAAGGACGGAGAATGGCTTTCCCACACACACACACACACACACATTTTTTCAGTTATTCTGCACGTAGGGTCGTTATATCGCATTATCCTCCCTCTCTCTCTCTCTCTCTTTCTCTCTCTTTCTCTCTCTCTCTCTCTCTCTCTCTCTCTCTCTCTCTCTTTCTCAACCTCGAGACCCAATAACCTCTCTCGCCTGGGGACAGAGCTGTGTGAAGAGAAATGAATACGTTGTTTTCCTGGTGTTGCAAACACTTTGGAAGTGGAGAGAGACTAGACGAGAAGAGAAGACTCTCAACAGTCATGCGCTTCCGGTGTGCGCGCGAAGACCTCTTGAAGATATGTTACTAGAAGGGTGCTGTCCTGTATTTCTGATTGGAGATGCGATTTGTTTGGCAGCGGGGAAAGAGCAGAGAATGACACCATCACGCACACTGCACGAGCAAAATAGAGTGCTCGAAAATCATGCGGCATACATTAGCGATCGGAAGTGACAGTGAGTAACACTGGATACTGGATCGTGGAAAAAAGGTCAAGAACTACACGCATAAAGTTATCCTTGCAACGACGGATTTCCGCAAGATTATTGTTTTCCACCGCCTACCTTCCGCGTTCTTTCAAAGTTCAGCTCAGCTCACGTCAGCTTTCGAAAATCAAAGGCGCAATAATAGGTAAGCTTGGATAATACTATAAATATAACGATATTCTCACATAGTGAAAATATAATAAGATGGATGATACAGGGAATGAGGGGAGAGGAGCGACAATATTACGCATCTCAGTGAAAGTAATATGAAACCCCAATGATGCATACATCACACAACGAGATAAAGCAACTAAAGAAAGACTACAAACAACATCCGGGGACAGTTTTTGTGACGACTTCGCACGCTTTTCGAAGGTCAAGTCGATTTGAGTAGACGAAAACACGAAGTGTTGGTGTTGGGGAAAATGACAGACACATTTACTAAATTGATATTTCCTGTTTTTTTGCGGAGTTAGGCACATTTTTTGTATATGACTACTGTAGATCTTCAAGATACATAAGAGCAAAGTATTCGTTCAAAAATCAAACGATAATCGCAGTTTGAACGAATCATTACATTAGGCATTCGTTGCGCTCTAATCACACATTTACTATGTTTATCAGTATGCAAAACAAAATCCGATGTTCTACATCGGATATCCTGATTTTCCAGATTTTTCATATTCTGCGAATGTCGCGCGACACACGAACGAATATTTGATCGTTTGACTACGAATTCAAGAACGGAGTTCGAGACGTCCGACGCCACCCAACCAACTTCCTCGGCTGACGTTGTCGTAATCCAAGAACCCCATTTTGTTCTCGAATAGGAGAACCCCGGATTCGACCGGCTAATAAAAAGACTTATCACTCCTCCGCCTACTGATTCGCGAAAGATTAGATTACAAACCGCAGAAGCGTTACACATATTTTTGGATGAATTTCTATATATTCATTCTGCGAACAAAAATGATATTTCAGAGAAAAGTATTTCAATACTACTGTTTTCGCAGCCCGCAAAAATTTGAAACAGATGAACTGACTGCGTCTCTTTTTTCGGAAGTATTAATCACAAATGTGCTTCAGAGCAAAAGAAACTTTAGTTTCAAGAACAAACTCACAATTGTGCTCTCACATTCAGAGAGTTGTAGTGTGAGTCAAGAATCATCTACTGACGGAGTCTGATTTGTGGATTTGTCACCTGCCATACTGTATCATAACTTGAAAGAGACTGCGGTCATCGGCGATAAAATCAGAGTACAAAAGATAGAGAGAAAAGGATAAAGAGATAGAGACAGAAAGGCATAGAGAGACAGACAGAAATGGATGAACGAGTAGTGTAGGAGCAACAGAGGACATAGGAATGGTCAGTCGACTCGCCTGTAGTAGTTCTTGACTCTGGGTCTGTCTGTGATGTATAGGTAGCTCTCCCTTCCAGGCTGGTCGAACTGAGGCCAGGCGACCGAGTGGAAACGCTCCTCCATCGGGGACTGCGCACTGATCGGAGAAGGCTTCGACGGGTCACTGCAACAGAGACACAGATCTCTCTCTCTCTCTCTCCCTCTCTCTCTCTCTCTCTCTCTCTCTCTCTTTTTTATTTTTATTTTTTTTCTTCTTTTCTTCCTCCCTCGCTCTTGCCATATCTTTCAGAGCTTTGAAGGTACTTGTCTACCCTTTCATCTTGTCTTTCCTTTCGCATTTATAAATTTGAATTTAAATGTGACGTATTCCTAATATTTCATTAAAGAAAATAGAGAAGACGTAATTTTGTCCTAGGGGGTTTCCTTTATTCTTTTTTGGACTTTCCAAATCGTGTTATATTAATCATGTTTATTTTCATTTGCTTTGATCAATTAATCGAATGAACTTAACAATTTTCAACGCGCGTCAATAAAAGACGAGACATAAACTATAAAAGAAACGTTGGATCGAGTTATGTATAATGTACCACCATCATGTCATTGTGTACTTTCTTCTTCACCTTGTCTGACATATTCTCTCTCTCTCTCTCTCTCTCTCTCTCTCTCAATATATTGAAAAACGGAAGTATTTAAATGATGTTGCATAGCTATACACAAAACAGTTTCATTGGCACTTCATGGTGAAACTGCACAATTTTCCTTCTTTCACACTATTCTGGAAAAGCGCCAAATAATGGAATATTGAATCTATGACACGCGTTTCTCCCTACAAATACACAATTCCGGAAATGCAACAGATATTATACTTATTTTACATAATGTCAACATCATAAGTAAGTACAACTTGTCTTCACGCGTAAGAGGCTGATCTGAATTTCTCTCTCTCTCTCTCTCTCTTCCTCTTTTCTGATACAATTACGCTACACACGCAACGTTCACTACAACTTTTGCGTGAAGACTGTGCAAATGTCTTGAAAAGAGAGAGCAAAGAGTGAATTCTCGATTCTCACCGTCATATGCATATACATAAATCCACATTTCGTCTGAAATCTTTATGGACATAAAAACTGTTCTGTTAAAGCTTTATGTAATTGTTTAGATTCAGCACGAGAGAAAACTTTACATTGTGATGTTATAGCAATATTTGAGTCTTTTTTATTCATCTACAAACGTGTAGCGTGTTTGTAGTTTGTAGTTTGTGGATATGAATCCAATTGTGTTCAGTGTCTGTTTCAGAATGTCTCCCGTTCTGATTGTCTATTTCGTGTTGGGTGCTCCGTGCATTCTCTTCTACTTACTCGTCATCTATCTGGTGTGGAGAGTGAGGAAGGAGTTCCACTCATCCTTCGTCATACTGACATTGGTCACCGCCGCCGTTGTAAGTTTATTTGAGTATGTATTCATGTACCTTTCTTTTCCTTTTTATTTTGTCTAATTACTGTTCTTACCATCCTTATTCTTATTTTTATTATGTCAAATGCGAGTACAATTTGTAAAGGACACTAAAAAATCTTTGGATTGAAGCGAAGTACGTGGATGCAGTACTGAATTCCTCAATGACAGCACTTAACTTCGCAAAGCAAGAGAACATTTCGAGACTATCCGGCGTCTATCATATGGACTGAATAAAATGTATTTTTCTAGCGTTAGCTTGATCCCAACCCACTCTCCCATTGTCTGATTCCTTTTCGTATTGTCCTGATTATGATGCAAACTCCAGTTGAAAGAGTTCCAAATAAATATATCTTGGAATGATGAATTCCTCAGTGACAATTTTAGGACATCACAACTTGGTTCAACGCGTTTTGGTCGAATAAAATTCCTGCGTTCACGCAGCAGGGATCGTTTTTCGAGCCTCTACTTTTAATTTTCCCCCAACCACTCTGTCAACTCTCTCGTTTTCTGTCATTTGCATGTGGCTACGCACAGTATTCGAGCCACTTTTGTATTTCACTCAATCGCCTCACGAGCATTTGCTACGGACTAAGAACCGAAAAGGTTTTTTCAAAGTCAAAGTTTATGAAACTAATGATTTTATAGATATGGAAACACGGACTCACGTACGCTGCACTTTTCCTCGTATTTGGTGTTTCGGCGATTGTAAACTTTCCACTGATTATTGAATCTCCCACAAACTATTATTATTCGACCTCATCCAATGTCTATACAATGTCAACTAGCACGGTCTGTACACATTGTGATTAACAACACTTATTTTATATTTTTAGAGCGCAGACTATTACCACAGATTCATCGTATTCAGTTGTGCGATCGTATCTTGCAATATAGTTACGAACATTGTATCGCTAATGACCATCTTTCTTTATCACAAGAATCTAAAGACTCGCGTCGAAAAACAACTGTTTCTGATTGGTTTTACACAGTTTGTCATTCAGCTCACTGCTTTCACTATCACAGTAAGTTCATGGTTAGCTAGAAAAAGAGGTTGAGAATGTGTTCAGATAATCCGCTACAAAGGTTGGACGACAGCGGAAATCATCAACTCTATCCTTGTTCCGATCGCATCAGATGTCCTCACTCTTTCCCATCCATTCATTCTCATCCTTTTCAGGTATGAAACCTTTCAATAGTCGGACTGATAAAAACTGTTTTTCTTTTCAGTGAGCAGCTAAGAATGCAGCTCCAAAAACTCGTTGGTATCAAACAGACAAGGACTGGCTTCTCCCAACAAACAGCTAGCGACAAGTCGAAAAAACCATTACCTAACCCTAATCGTGTTGATGTTTCTTGACGATTTTTTTTGTGAAATGTTTGTTTGATTCTTGATTATGCTTGATTGATTCTATTTATTGAAATTCTGTATTGATATATAAGTATAAAACATCTTTAAATGTGCCTCATTCCCAAAAGTGTTATCGAAAGCTGACAACTACGGTAGTTACAGGAACAAATACAAAATCTCGCGAGTTGTAGCGGGGAAATGGGTCAAGAATCGTCTATTGACGAAGTTTGAGACGTTTTCAAGAAACGACTGCGCTCACAGTACAAAAGCTGAAAAAAGTCACGAACTTGTGGAGAAAATCATGCATGAATGAATTATTTTCGGCTTTCAGTTTGTATTTCTTGTAATGGTCAACTTTTCTTGGAGTGAAAAGTTTCCTGATGGCCGGGAAAACAAAACCATGTTTCATGATGACAAGTATACTAAAAAATTATACAGTTGACTACGGTAAGTGGTAGCAGTAACAAAATCTCCGATAGTCGTTCGTACGCTTTATATCAGAAAGCTTTCATGTTTTTGAACCGACGTCTTCGAATGCTCTCATTGGCAGAAACTGTTAGAATCACCTCATAAAATCGTATAGTCGAGCTGTTAATGTTTCGTAAACGTTACGTTACGATACACTTGTAACATCACGCGGTACAAAATTATACAAGAAGGCGGTATACATTACAGAGCGCTTCAAAAGGTGGGAAGCGCACGCCATAGCCACAGTGTCTCCCTTGTCCTTGTACTCTCCGATATGAAGTTCCTCCTCATCCTTCTCGCAGTGTGTGCTCTCCTGTGCGAGGCTACGCAGCCGCTGGGCCGGCCGAACCACCGTCCGGGCAGATTCTTCAAGCACCACACGAGCGACCTTGTCTCCAAGGAGGAACTCGACACCATCCGCACTGTGCTGCGCCGTCTCGTCGCCTATGACTTCGACGACGCCCAGGAGGATTTCCGTCAGTAATCGATAACAGTCAATAAAGATGTTTGGATTTTGTAACAATGACTTCAACAATTGGATTTTGTAACAATGACTTCAACGATCGATCAACAATATGATTTTTTGATATATCGCTTCAAATTATTTGTTGCAAAAACATTAACAAGATTTTTTTTAAATATATTTCTCACGGGCAAAGTGATCGATATAACTGTACTTGCAAATGTCTGTAATGGATTGATGAGAGATGGGCAAATATACCAAATCAACGTATGCGCATATCATTCCATTCAAAACGCATGCACAAAGTGGACACCGACGCTATTGTGTTTTCTAAAATAGAGGGAGAACCCCGCAGACTTCCACAAATAAATCCTATCATGACCAATATTTATTATCCTTATAAGAATATGAAACAATAGAATAAAAATACAAGCTGTTTGGAAGGTGCAAAAGAGAGAAATCAACCGGTAATGGATCAGGGGGTCGCAATGAGAGAGAGACGTGCAAGTGAGAGTAACTCTAAAACAAGTAAAATAGTAGTACAATTGTTGGGGATATGACTATGGGTCGTTCATCTTGGTTCAAGGAATCTCCGGAAGGTCCTCTCACAGATCCTTCTTCGTCTTCGAATCAGCCACAGCGGTGCCGTTGTTGCCATTCACATCAGCCTGGAAAAGAAATAATAATGATAAATTCGAATAACTTTTTAGACCGTACACTAATGAGTCATGACTCATCACTAGCGATGGTACCAATTTGTAAACCAAACTGGCCGAGAAACGACGGTCTCAAATCGTAACAGGACCGGCAAATTCTTTGTCAACCAGAGAAATGACCGAGCCAAAATTTTGATAACAGAAAAATTGGTTTTCGTAAAACCAATCGGTCTTGGCAAAAACCAAAAAAAAAAAGGTAGTAAATTCTAATTTCTCCTTTGTGATTATTTTCGATTTTATGCTTGCGCTAATTGTTCTCTTTAAAAACTTCTGTTATTGATTATATTATTGATTAATTATATGACTAAGCTACAATTTCTTGGTTAAAATGTCATGTCAGAAAATATTGGCTAACCATCACTACTCATCACTGATTAACTCATTAATTTCAGAACCCCACTAAAACTACGACGGAAACATATTGAACAAGATTTGACCATTTTCGTTCAGAATGGTTACATGCCAGGTTAACACATGTTCTACCCTCTACCGTACCTTGACAGTCTTGGGAGGGGGCAGGATCACAGGCAGACAGGTGGCACAGAGGATAGCGCCCACGTGCACGAAGAAGTACGTCTCCCTGAACCATTATTATTATTTCTTGCACAAAGCACAAACACATCAATATTCGATTTCGTTCCTATCACACCAAGTGGAAATCAAATACGAATTTCCCATTTCAATCAATAATCTCGATAAATCGATAATCGACCCACTTGTACACGCCCCATCCCGGGTAGAGGTGCATAGTCACAAACGGATACGTCACGTAGGCGAGGGTGACCTGGAACGGATCGATAAATCAATATTTACATACACGTATATTGTTTGATAACTATGTATCGTATCTACATACATACCACATAAAAAATGAACTTATGAAGCGTTTAAGATTTTTAAGCACTTGAATTATGTTTCGTGTAAGCTATGTCGAGCGACAATATAACGACTTCCTAATCAACTTCATACGAAGCCAATACTACGCTCTGACACAAACTTTGCACAACCCGCGCACCTTGGTTCCGATGAATGTAATGACATCGTAGAAGGTCTTCTTGGCGGGCGAATCGAGGAAGCGCCAGCGCAGAGACCTGCATAGTCAATAGCGTACTCAAGTTACCGGTAGTCATAGCCTACTCGTCTCTGCTTCCCTTTCTCTACTGCTGCCTTGCCACAAACACCTGATGTACATCCCTATGTGCATCTACCACAAAACTGCGAGGGTTCACTGACAAAATCTGTTTCTACAATAGACAACTGAGTGAGATGCGGATTATATTTCGTCACACCATATGCACTTCATACTGATATTGAAACGTATATTTGACAGCATTTGGTTAAAAATATTGTTATAAATTAATAGTGACAAGAAATTCAAATTTCCAAGATTGTACCTCACCACTACATACTCAATTTACAATGACGGCGAAACATAGATTTGACTGAATTCGTCACATTCATCATTCCCCTCTCGCCTCTCGCCTCCTCCTCCCCCCTCCATCCATCCCTCCTCTAACTCTCTCCCCTCCCCCCTCACCTCCTGAAGGCCTTTCCAGCCAGTGTGACGATGGCTCCTCCGAGGAATGTGATGTAGTATCCGAGGAACAGACCGTGCCACCAAGCCGACAGGAAGTACGTAGACAGGGTGCGGTACCTACAAGACATTAAAGTAATCATAGGTTTTATAATACACATTGTAAATTACGAATTACGATCCTAATATATAAAACGCACGTCTGTCTGTTTGTCAGTAACGGTATACGGTAGCTGTCCGGCTGTCCCCCGACCAAAACACCACAAATCTTTCCTCTTTTTCTCACACTCATTCCCTCCTTTTTCTTCTCCCTTTCTCTCTCCCCCCACCCCCCCCGTACTTCTTGGGCACTCTGTCGAAGGCGACCCTCCTCAGCCATCCCATCGTGGTGATGTTCCAGTTGTCCAGCACCTCCTTGAACGACTGACCCATCTGGAAACAAACAGAACATGCAAACGTAAAGAAAGAGATGGTGAACAACCAAGTTTCGACTCCTGTCAACTGGGTGTCAATTTAGATTCAATCCACCTTCTCAGACCTGATTTGGCTGTGTTTACCTGTGCCTGTCTTACAACAATGCCTTCATAACCACATTTCTTGGGTTTCTAATGGCAGCATCATTCCACAAGCACGACAATACTTAGTCATAACCCCGACCTTGCGCTCTTCCATACCACAGGGAACCGGAACTAATATATGTTTCAGCAACAAACCATTCTCGCCAAATATTCAGGCAAGCAATCGTGAACTTCTATACTTCTAAACTTCTTCTGAAGATTCTCATACATTTTGATTCAATTTCATCAAAACTATGTTTTACTCCATGTACATAGATTACCCGATAGCATCCAATAAAAATAATTGTCTTCCAGTCCAGTACCACTTTTTACTGATATAAACCAAATAAAAAAACGTGTCCCCAATTTCTTAAAGGTAGCGTACCCTCTGAATCTGGGTGTATGCGTAGATATAACATGTCAATGTTTACGATTCAATGCGTATATTATGATAACGCAAATACATATTTTGAAACAAAATAGTTTTAAAAAATCATTTGAAAAATGGAGTGAGAAATCGTAGAAACTAATAACTTTTAATCAGCTCGGGAATGTGTGCACAACTTGCACGAACTTACACAATTTGACCACACTATCGGCTGTTTCATTAAAAACAATTTATTTTCATGTGTTTATATTGTTTCTTATGTCATTCTTATTCTGGATAACATTTTTAACATGTGTTTCTTTTACGAATTTGGCAGGAACAGCTGATAGAAAAATAATCTGCTAAACGCAGTAAGTTCTGTAAAAATCATAACTCATATCGTTGCGTAAATATGCGTATCATGTTGGATTTAAATAAATTTTTGATAAATTTCAATTTCATTATTTTTCATCACAAACAACCACAAACGGCATGAAAATATTTCTAAAAGGCATTGATAATACATTCGTGATAATTTATAATATGGGATTCAGAGGGTACACTACCTTTAAACAGATAACTTGTTTGTTTATGTCTTATGTGTAAGGAAATGATTCGACAGTTTTCAAACTATAACAACGACGCAAATAACCAATCAACTCCTGTCGCTCACCTCGACCTTGTAGATGTTGACGTTGGTGCACAGGTTCCACTGCGCCTCTCCCGCCGCGTCGAACCCTGCGAAGCCGAAGCCAGAGAAGTTGCACACCGCGTCCGCTGAAAACAGTTTTCTCTCAAATTCAGAAACAGAATATCGTGCGTCGTGCTCGTGGTGATTTATTCATGTTTGGAATTCGGAAACTCACATACATGAACATGAAAACTGCAATAATCGGCGATCACATCAAAACGTGCTAACATATGTAGAATAGCATGGTGATCATCACCCGTCACCCACCAAAGGTCCATGCGAAGTAGTACTGTATTCTTTGCATGAGGATAGCGAGGAAGAACCACGCAGACCACTCGGGCCAGCGCAGAGCCATCAACTCGGGCTGCAAGAGAGACAATCACTATACAGGTACCAAGTTATAGCGTAACTCTCATAGTTTAACCATGAGATCCGGATCAATTCATACAGCTTTGATCGGTGCAAACTGATTTCCCTATTCAGCCGTTTCCAATCACCATCAACTATATCACACCACGACTTCCCCCACACGAATGAAATGTTTGTCAAACTCGTTTCGTTGTACACTTTTTTTCGTTTTGAGAGCAGTATATCACCTATAATAGTCGTCTAGCTTATCTCATTTTCTCACATAAATATAATTCATACTCATGCCCAGCTGACTTGTTGGATTTTACTCACACTCAGTCGCACAATCACCACCAAATCCAAAACTACGCTGCGTGACCATGACATAACGAGAGCGTGTCACCTATAGGTAATTTGTTAGAACCACCCAACCACCTCGTTCGCATACGTCATTAACATTCACCAAAGATGAACCAATGTCATTTAACTTGAACATCTACATTTTACCTCCACACATTACGACTACCATAACCTCTGCGCTAAACAAACAACTCATCTCATCAGATGGCAAGACATAGACATTAGACATCCAGTCCGTCCTCATCTCACCGATCCATCCGACCCTCTCCATGCAGTCTCCCCCCCCCCCCTTCCCTTCCCTCACCTCCGCGATCCTCTCCGGGTATAGCTTGGGTGCGAATAGTATGACGAGTGCGAGGAGGAAGAAGGCCAGCGTCAGCTTCCGCCACGACTCACCACACGGAGACGGCATCTAAACGCATTTTTGTCACGCTTGATCTCTCGAAAATGTGTTTCATTCACTGTGCAAAATTAACTGTATGTAACAAATTGCAATCAAAGAAATCCAATGATAAAACAATCTGAAAAGAGTGAGAAAAAATGACAATCGCCCTGTCCCTGTGCCACCTTTCCGTTCTTGTCGGCCTGGACGTGGGTGCCCCTGACGAGGTTCATCCAGTCGGTGAAGAAGCACAGCGGACCCGTCAACACAGTCTGGAACTGGACGATGTACGAGAGATACGCCAGCAGAGACGGCATCTCCCTGCAAGAAACATGGCTGATCGGGTGGACAGTGTAGTATGTGACTGAAAAGGTGATAGAACAGAAGTAGTGCTCTCATTACTTTACATCAGTGATCAGTGAAACTGATAGACTATAGAACAGAAGTAACAACAACATGCTCTGACCCCCCGCCCGAAATGATAGACATTTAAAAAAAATCGAAATTAAACAGAAAATTCTCTCTTATCCCACAACCAAATATAAAAACCCAAAGAACAGATTGAAACGGAGAGGATAGAAAGAGAAACAGAAGTCAACACGGCAGCACATTTACAAACCCTTGTTGATTTTTTTTAAATTTAAACGCACCCCCTGAAAAAAATATCAAATACGATTTTCTTTACTTTACATAGTTTTGTGACACATTATTTCGTATTTAATCTCCCTGATTCAGCTCATATAGCATCATATATCCTATGTCGTAACAAGTCAACTCCAGCTCATCCCTCGTTTATCATCCAGTCATCCTCACGAAATCACACATCCAAGAAACCAAGTCATCAAATAGAATCAAAATTTGATTCCAACTCACTCAATGACCTCACGTTAGGCTACCTGCTAATCAGGATCAGTGAGCTTTCATACTCGCCAAGAAGGATTAGAGACTGATCCAAACATCCGGATTTGTCGGGTTTTAATGTTATAATGCGGATACTGCCCACATCGCCACCAATCACACACACACACACATGTTTGTGTGCGGAAGATGACTAGTTTAGTGTTACGATCTGTGACACTACATGCAACGATTACGACGGTCTGATCCCCAGGGGCCACTACTGCAATGGGACTGGTGGATCGGCATCGGATATGCCTTCTCGGAAATCAGATGCAGCACACAAAACACGTTATTCTTCGTCTTGCCTAAAAAAAACTTCTTCAAAGTCTTTCCTATTAATTACAAATGTAATTACTAATAATCAAACGCGATGGACACGTAAAATGTACGGAGTGTTGAATAATTTACCTGGCCTTTACAGAGAAATCGTATTTCCTACATGACCCGTACCTGTGACTTCCAAATTAGTATCTAAAAAAGATGTCTCCACATTGGGAGCGAATGACATTTTTTTTAATTTTTGTAAATAAACTTTATTTATAAAAAGACACAAACTTTGTTAAATGCTTAACAAATACTGATCAAAAAATCAAATCGTCTTCAACTTCCGAATACAAACATCGCTTACTTACTTCACGCTGTTTTGACATTGAATCAGCAATCAGCTCAGTGTTTGAATAATAAGATATTGGATTAGCTATTAGCATATCCATATCACTTGTTGCTTCTCCAATCCCTCAACGTTGCGATTATCCCAGATCCCAGATCAATTGTCTAAATTTAATTCTATTTCAATATTTACAAACAATCAAAACACTATGGAGAAAAAGAAACCATCCCCCAAAAACGTGGCAGTTTACTCGTTGAAACACTTCCTCATTTATTGAGACACTTTTGTGATTTGCACGCAGTATTTCTTACATAGAAAATCCTTACATAGAAAATCCCCGAAACGTCTGCAAGAACATATGTTCAAGAATGCAGATTAGCATAACAGGCTTTTTGAGCAGGCGCCTACGCAACTCCCTTGATCTATAGTCTTGCAAATTGCCACGTTCACACCCCATCGCAGCTACATTGCAAACACGAAAAATAACGCATTCACAAAAATAGATCGTACTGCTAGTGATAGCTGCTGAGAATCGTTACGCATAAGCGGTATGTTGTCCACTAACCAAATCCAAATGTTGATTCATTTTGCTAGGAGTAAGGTATTTTCGAGCAAACTCGAAACATTATAACAGACACTGATAACAATGTTGACTCCGTCACAATTACATATTACATCCACAAAATTTGAGTCTCTACTTATAGGAGAAACAAGGTAGTCTAAAATTATAAACTTTAATCACTACATTCAATGCCTATTTACTACAAACTGTTTTAAAAATACACTTTTTTTTAATTTTCGAAATAACAGAAAACTTTCTTGTTATTGAAACCGTGTAGTTATGGAGTAATGGTCTTTCAGTTTCGGAGATCTGCACACCTTTGCATCTCCATAGTATCACCATAATTAACAATCAAATCACATAGTGTAAGCTTTCGCGTTATCATGTTGCATGTGGGACTCGGAATGAGGAATCAGTCTGATGAGCAGACTCTAGACTACTTGTATCTGACGCTGACCTGATAGCCTCCCTGTCCTGCAGCTCGTTGAGCTCCTCCTTCTTGCGCGCCTTTCCGTCGTGCAGCGAGAAGGCGAGCGTCGTGATCTTCTGCACACTCACCTGCAACAGCAACACACCTTTCTATTTTTCTCTTTATCATTTTGTTACTCTTGTGAGCATGTTTTACATTTGAACATTTGAAAGTGAGTCCCTGATTTTTTTTTCGGATTCCTTACAGAAAGGATTTAGAGATACACGTTCCTATTCATTTGTACGAGTGTTTCCGCAAATCCAAAGACGGAAATTCGAAAATTGGCATACGATTTTCACATCAAACGTTTATACGGAATCTCAAACATTATTAAGATTAACATACTTCACACGTACAAAACGTGTCATAATCATGTTTACGAGCTTCCGAATAAATATTTGGCTTGATTTGAGCATGACTTTACTGATTTCACGCCTAGACTAGACGAACAAATATTTTCATTAAAATTGAATTGATAAATAATTATGTCAGTGAATACTTCCGACGATTACATTTACGTGCCCCTAGTAGAGATCTTAATAAGTTTGCTCATAATATCTAGCCTGCGCGCCTGTGCCTAGTGCCTATAGCATTTAATAGTTATAAAAGCGCGGTGGCAGCGCAGTAGATGTGCTCGATCGGAAAGTACTAATCGCAAGGCCGTAGGCCGCCAGTGGGCCGAAAGAAACCCAGACACGTTGTCAACGGCTAGCCAGAAAACAGAAAACACACCGTCGATGTGGATTCTCATTGCTAGTTCCTGGTTTTCTAGAACCGTAAGATCTAGTACTCTACACGGATCCTCAATTGGCATTGTTCACATATATTTTCATGTGTGAAACATGCGTGTGGTGTAATAACATGTGGTGTGACTCTCAGTCTTTCTCTGAACCACCTCACTGCGCGCGAAGTATTGCGAGAATAGAACTATATTTAAACAGATTGATCATACTTAAACCATTCGACTAGCCCCTGTCTACGAATAACATCACCCTCAAAACACGATTACACCCTCAGAGGCCCCTCGCCCTTCACACTCACACTCAATACACGATAAAGTGCTTTGCCAATCTTGGCACGCAACGAACACCTCCGTTACACTTTCTCAAACAGTAAACACCCACATACTAGCCGCTCCGAAATTCACAGATAAGCAAGAAAAGAAACGCATATCTACGCCCTACTGCTCCTCTAAAACAACAGTACCGTTCTTACGATTACAACTACGACTGGGTGAGGACATCATTAGTGATAAGTGATAAAATGAAAAGATAAGCGACGGACCATCATGGCACCGGTGACGTCGATCGAATACGTGTCGAGAACCATCCAGCGGTAGAAGTGGATAAAGGTGAGGTACGACATCGTGAACACGAACACTAGCCTGCAAGTCAACAGAGTGAAATACATAAATCTATAATTGGAGTCATAAGACAATCAATAAATTGATACTGACTGGTGTACGTGCTTGGCGGGCGCGAAGTACATGATGGCGTAGCTGATCAGTGCGTTGCCCAGCAGGTGCTTGATCGCCCTGAAGAGTTACGGTAGAGTAAAACGTATAATGATACGGTTCGCCTATATTAGTGGAAAGATACTTGTGAGGTATACTGATACGGTGCGTTGTAGGCCGCATCGTTACTACGCATCTACCGTACTCTACTCACCGTCCGTAGCAGAAGTAGCACATGGTGAGACCTATGATGAGCGGGTAGAGGGTGCGCGTGCGCTCACTCGCCTGATGGAAAGATTGATTGATCGATTGATCAGCTGATCAGTTTTAGCTGATCATTGATTGATTACCTTTCCGGGCGCGAGCACCGTCCTGTAGGCGATCGCGAATGGAATCGAGGCGAGCATACACAGCACCAGATTCAGCTGAAAACGGAAGATTTGCTTTGTTTTTTGTTTGTTTGTTCCAGTAACCATGTTTGAAAAAGATATCCCCGATCCCTGCTCCCTTTTTTATAATATTACATACCAAACACTTTGCAAGTCTATTATTCCAACACAATATCTTATAGTCGTTGTTCTCCACCCTCACATGTTAGTGAATAAAATGTATTATTCCGTGATGTATATTAAAACTGATATTTGTATCTCACTTGCATTTTGCATCGAACCATGAAGTTAAATTTCACGACCACCCTCACCTACAAAATAGATTATCCCCCTACAAAGATGAAGAGTACAGTGTACAAAATAATTTCATTGAAAACATATTTTTTTAACAAGTCGGAATAATATTTATCGAAAACTGTACATCTGCAGCAATGTCATGTGTTATATTTGTGTTTTGGTTATATTTAAGTACTCTATCTGTTGTTTTCGTAAGCTCTCTAGTTTTATCTTTCCAGCTCTCTAGTTTTCGAATGCTCTCTGGTCAGCTGTCCCCTGTCCGACCAAAGATACAACGACACTCATCTTTCTTCATGCATCTTTCAATGTCTATTGCAAATTGAATTGGTTAAAACAACATCTCTAGTTGTTTCCAATCAGAAACAGACAATGTTATGCTTCTCGCGTGTTCAGTCATGAGTTGAAATTAGAATTCCTGATACCTTCTCCGTCCTTGCCCTAGCAATGTTCTTTTTTTTACTTGCTGGCTACTCTTCAAACACCGCTATCGCTCCTCTCTGCCTACGCGATAACAAAAGTGCTAGATTAGTTCGATTTTTTTCTCGCATACATGCAAACATGAAAATGTAGGACCATCAAAATAGAATAGCGATCGATCGATGATTCAACCAAATGCCTTGTCCCACGGCCGAAACGTGAACACATGGCGCATGCTACGTATACAATTTGCTCCCTACAGCTGAGGATTTGAAATAAATATCACGTTATTTGAAGAGAATTACTTAATGTCGTGTAAGCAATCGTGTAAACCCCATCATATATAAAAAGGAATAGAGATGGAAACACCTAATAATATCACGGAAGCTATTTGGCTGACGATTTTCGAAAGCCAGTAAGATGAGTTGAGAAGATTACATACCAAGCTGCTAACGGGATTATGAAATCATTAAGATGTGTGTGTGTGTGTGTGCGTATTGCACATGATGTGGATGAATCGCTGCTGTGGGCTGGATGAGTTTACCAAAAAACCAATGAACGTCCACGGTGACAATCGTTTACTGATTGCGGTGACGATAAATAACTTCAAAGCCCACGACAAATTACAAATAGACAGCGACGACGCTCCATTGTGCTCACAAAGAAGGTCTAGTGTCAAACAACCCTTTAGTATTTCAGTGTCCCGGCATTTCGCTTGTTATTCACATTAATTTACAATAACCATATTTGGAATAAGGTGAAATGTGTGATTGAATCTGACCTTGTCGCACTCGACGCCTACCGCATCCGCCACCGGCTGCAGCATGGTGCTGCCATCGTAGAACGTGTGCACGCCCGGCATCTACCGGCAACACCTACAAACAAACAAGTAAACAAACAAGTAAACAAACAAATAAACAAATAAATAAAAACAACAAAATTGCGCGCGAAATCACCGGAGCCGCATATACCGTGCGTTGTGCGCGCACCAGCAAACACTAAGGAAGAGTGGTCGAATTTAGGGAATACCAAGAGTTCAGTGTTGTACAGGTGTGTGCGGAACAAACACAGTGTGTATCTTCAACACTAGACACAGACACAGCCTCACATGATGTGTGTAGTAGAGTCATCGAATTTTTCGGGACTAGTGCGGAGAGAGAGCGGCGAGGCATTTCAAAGGGCACGGAGGGCGCAGACGGAAAAGTCAGTGGAGTGAGTGGGCGAACGGGAGAGACGCGAGCCGCGGCGAGCGAGAGAAAGTGAGTGGCCAGATCACGCCACCACGGCGAACGCATGGACCTTGCTGCTGCTGCCGCTCTCTCTCTCTCTCTCTCTCTCTCTCTCTCTCTCTCTCTCTCTCTCTCTCTCTCTCGCTCTCGCTCACTAGACCGCCTTGTTTGGGGGCGAAGGTCGTATCGCCAAGGGATGGGTTACATGCTCGTGTGCTACTTTTAGAACGGGACATTATTAGAGCGTGCTCGCGATAGCACGTTTTATGTCACGAATGTGTCACACCACACGTGTCGCATTGGTCGCAAAGATATTTTGATACTTTGGCAATTGTTCGAGTGATCACTTGGAAATAAGACTGAATAGTGGCAAGTAATTGTGCGATAAGCTGGATTGCAATGCGGATTTAAAGGGACGAAAAAGGTGTTCGCACTTCTTCGGGGTCTTGGAAAAAGCGGCCTCGAGCCTGGGCGGGCCCACGTGTGATAACATATCGAGATAAGTCGAGCCAAAGTAGCAAGGTACACGCTACTTGGTGTAGCTCGCACTGATATGCTTTTATCTTACGATATTTCTATATGAGTCAGGATGTATTCAGGAAATAGTGATGGTACCACTAAGTTATTATAGCTCTATCACAAGAACCTGGAAATATAATTCTACCTGGAAAAAAAGTCGTACCCGAAACCTGGTCCTTCAGATTCAGATTAGGATCATGTCGACAAAGCAGTTTGTCAGATATGCGGCATATCTGACATGTCATAAGTATGCTCCGTAGTTCCCGTAAAGTTCCCGACAATTCTTCGGTTCAAATATCCCCGCACCATTCGCGCGCTATTGTGGTTTTGCATCGGTCGCGCCACGGCCCGGCGCGCGTTCACTCATTCGAGCGGGTCTGAGCGCACGCGTTGCGTCGCGCCGCGTGGTATAGGCGCGAGCGGTTGCGTCGCAGTATGCGAGGAGAGAGAGATTTCTTTTCATTTGGGTTTTGTTGATTATTTTGTTGTTTATTGTGTTTTTTCTGTTTATTCATGTAGTATTTCCCTTTGTATATGTTGAATGAATATACAGTTCATGTATTATTCAGGCAACTATGCATTATGCAATGAAATTTCGAAAATAACCGCGCAGTTATGTTTTACGTGTATTTGCCAATCATGTTCTGGTTTTCGTTGTGGTGTTGTTAGGTTCGATGTGCTGGTTTCTTTTATATGTTTTATTGATTTCAGTGCAAATGGCCCCTGTAGGAACCAGTCTGCAACGGGTGGAGGCTGTCGAAAGTGCTCGGCTTCCACGACGTGTGATGTGGGTTTTGCGTTTCATTATTACTTGATGATGTTTAGTGTATGACTGTTAATTTACATTGTTTCGGTTTATTTCGTTTGCTCTGGATAGTTGTACATACAGTACAATACGTGTATTATGATATTTTCATCGTCACAAAGAAGCCCAGACGAGTAACGGGCATGCTTCTGCATTGGAAAAGTTCTTGTAATGATGGGTTTCTTTCTGCTCTTGCTGCTTGATCACAAATCTTATGTTTATCATTACGTTTGCATTGCATATTATTACTTTGTTTTATTTAAGGTAAATGGAGGAGAGTCGTCGCGAGTGAGCCCCCTGCTCGAGGAGACCGTGGCGGACACAGAGGTGTCGATCGGCCGGGAGATCGGGTTGTGGACGCGGATGGTGTCGGATGGCCGAGAAGGCAGTGGTGGACGCGGAGCTGGCGGTCAGCAATGAGGCCCGGGAGAAATGTGCTCACTAGCGTGTGTGTGTGTGTTGAGGGAGAGAGAGAGAGATTTGCCTGTTGGTATGCTATAAAGTTATTGATTTTGCACATATTGTGTTTTGTTAATGTTTTCGCCAAATAAAGTTTATTTAAGAAGTGGTATAATTTGTCTTTTGATCCACAGTTGACACTGAATGTCTGAAAGAACCGTTATTCATTGATTGGAAAAACCCATCACATTGAATTTTGTTTCAAAAATTTTATTTTCGCGCTAGTCTTATCACACCACCAAAGCGGCACGCGACGCGAGTCATCTCGCAACAGCGGTCCTCCCAGTTCACCGGTCTGTGAGCGAATGAGTGACACTGCGGCCGGGCCGTGCGCGCGCTATCAGCGCAATTAGGAATGTACTGAAGCGATCGGTGATCTATGCTTTAGCCATTAGACATGATGAATATCTTGTTAAATATGTGCTACACGCTATGCAACGTGCTTGCGCACAATTTGTGCTTCTGAAGAATTGGAGAGGACTTTATGCGACAAGAATGTACGTGCTATTCATCATAATGACACAAAGTGCACATTCATAGCATTCTCACAGTCAAAAATTGTGCACCTCGGAAGCACGCATTGCTGCCTCACCCTGTAGCAGTTCCATTCTACCTTGTTGAGCTCGATGGTCACATCTCCAGTCAGCCCCACCAATTTCCGGCTCATCCAGCTGAGCCCGTCTAGCATTGACGGTGATGCGCCATAACACCGCAATGCGATTCCGTGCTTTGTCCAATGGTCCGATCTATGTGCCCAATAAAATTGATGGGCAAAAACACAAAACATCACGTTTTTTTGTCATGTTTTGTAAAGATCTGTCTACTTCGTCTCCTTTGTAAAATTCTGTCTAATGTCAATACCAATTTTATTTACAATAATAAAAATTAATATTCATAATAATTACCTTGTTGAGTGCAACATGGGAAACAAATCAATTTACGAACACATTTGAGCGTTTTTTTGTACGAAAAATTCAACACGTTAGAGCATAATCTTCAGCACGTAAACGTGAGATGCAAATGACAAATGTCAGTGCTCGGTGCAGTTTGTCTTTTTATTGACCTATACTACACCATACCGAGAACAACCACTCATGCACATGAATATCACGATACCGAGAATAGTGAACAATCGCAACACACAAAAGTTCAACTCGAAAACGTCGAAAACACGCACACAGTGACAGAGAACGGGGAACGTAAACTGTGGTGCAGGCGGATGTAAACCAAACTATCGACAGGCTCATTTTCGGAGAGTATGCTGGTTGTGTGTCTGCTGCTTCCTCTGTCGGCGCTGTCGATGAGTTGCTATTCCTTCAACAACCCCAGTCCATCCGCGACCTTCGCTCTTCCAGTCAACTGCTCGCAACATCATGGTGAAACATTTTTATATTTTTATAAGCATTTTATGAGAAAGTCCCCCTTTTCGAAATTTCTATGCATTTCATCCGGTTCTCGATGTGATGTCTATTTGCCGTGTGGTTGTCTCGATTTATCGGTCCCAAGGATATTTTGATACTTTGGCACTTGTTCAATTGACAATTGATCACTGAGAATGCCGGCCAAATTCCAAATATGTTGATAGTTGGACTCTAGCCAATCAGATCATGATTGATGTGTCGATTCGGGATTGATGTGATTCACCTTATCATTATCACATCATGTCACACAACTGCATAACATGAAATACGAGAACGGGAGGAAACGCTGCCAGTTTTACATCTCCGACCGCTCTTTTCCTCCATCTGGTTTTTGCACGCGCCAACTTCCCAAGTTGACAAATTTGACTGTAAAACAGTGCATCTGGAGGATCATTTTCTAATTTGCATTCATTCAGAGTTCCTACCGGAAATGACGATTTCTGAAGATTGACATTATAATTTGCAAGAATTGCATTTGCGCAAAAGAAACGCAATTTGAACTCCACACATCATTTGAATTTCAATTATGGCGCTCTATCAGAACATATGTTAGACTTTCTAGCAACAGGAGAACAGGAAATTACTGTTTTTTTTTCAAAAATGAAAACCTACCAATCTCAATTATATCGCGTCATGATAATGCAGCCACGCTATTATTTCGTATACAACAAAAAAACGTGTACAAAAAATAAGCACATCTACAACGATTTTTTCCGGTTCAATATTTATCAAATAGAAACGAACAAACATCAGAAATAATGAACCCGAAGGCATTATCCATTTCAGCTAGTTGAGAAAAGAATATCTTTCTTCTTTACATCACACTATAATCAGGATATAATTTTACAAATGTTGTGGACACATGGTATGGATTGAAAAACTTTCAAAAAAATATACAAAATATTGCCTTGCATTCATGGAATTATAGTTTTCACTTTTCACTAGCTATTTGTTTTCTTTCCTAGGTCCTAAAAACTTTTAATCAAGAGTTTTGTGTTCTTTAACTCATCTTATTGGTTACATGTTTATGAGGAAGTGACTAATCTCTCACTCATCCGCGCGCGCAGAAAAAAAGTAGTTTTGATGAGATCGCGGGAGGCGTACGTGCATCTTTGTGTTTTCATTAGGATCGGGAGATTACCTTAATCAGCTTGTTCCTACGCTCACCTCACGCCGATCCCAAAACGATCTCACTACAAAATGATCTCCGCAACACCTACACCCAAACACGATTACTCTTCTCATCGCGAACAAAGTGACAAATACGAAAAATCAGCCCTTTTTTATTCTCTAATATACTACCAAGTAGCGTGGGATCGCTATGCAAGTTTCCAGAAGCAGAAATTGTATTCTGCAGACTTGTACTCTTCGTTTTTTTTCTTCATATATCAAATAACCTAAAAACTAAAGATCACAGTGTACGGAGTCCTAAAGTCGCCAGTGTTCTCCGCTATCACACGAGTTTGTAGCGTGAGAGCAGAAAAAAAACCCTTCCTCCCACACCGAAGGCTAATGCAAAATGATGTCAAGCACATTCGGAAGTTCCACTGCTAGTCTCTGGAATGTACCAGAATTACTCGTATTTTATGCGATTTACGATTACTTTCGTCATCTCACTAATTCGTCACGAGACCAATATTATGCCATTATGCGTTTGTTACTCTCACAACACAATCGGGAACGTTCGAAATTGCCATTTCGAAATACCTGCAGACTGTGAAAGAGAGATTGTAATCCTTCCGCATTCGTTTCTGACGCTTCGTTGCAATTTCTCTTTTTCCAGACGTTTCCGGATATCTCTGGATCTCTGTGCACCTGTTGAAATGGGTGCAATCAGGACGTGCGAGAACGGATGACGATTCGTATTAAGTCATTTGACTCGCTTCTCTATGAAATCATTTGACTTGGCGTGTACAATCTAGGCGATTGCGGAACGTCATGGAAACATCTGACGTGGCAAAAAGTCAGCATGTGCTCGTATTACGCTGGGGGATTGCGAAGATCTGTTCAAGTAAGAAGGCTGCAAGCGGCTATCTCAGCTTGGCGTACCGCCTAGAAGACGTTGTAAGCAGTGAGCGTGATTGGTTTACAGTACGAGGCTGTGATTTGACGTACGGTTGTTATGATGTTGATAAGATTACTGTTTACAGCGTTCACTCTTTGCATATATCATACATGCACGTACCTCTACTGTACTACTACTCGAAAACGAATACAAGACAATAATAAACAATCTATCTTATTTTAGATTCGTCGTTTGGTTGTCTGATGATCTACCGAGTGAATCCCTCCAAGCTACAGTTGGGAGAGTGCGGGGGATCCCTGTGCGCCAATGGGAAGGCAGGGTGTGAGGAGCTCGGACCGAAAGGTACACGCTCTCCTCTCTCTCTTTCTCTCTTTCGATCCCTCTCTCTTTTTATCACCTTTCCACTTACTCATGTTCTACTTTAATACACCACTGATGTTTTTTATCGTCTTTGTCATAATGACAAATTTTTATAATGGCAGTTGACACATCGCCGCATTGTCACCAAATCTTGGAGTATTCTTAAGTTTTACTCGAACTCACAAAATGTACCATACCGGATGATCAACTGACGCATCACTGTTGTTTATGATTATGATCATCAAAAATTGGCCGAAACATGTTGTTGATGAGAGAGAGAGAGAGAGAGAGGCCATAAAACACTCATTTTAATTCTAATTCATTTTATTTATAATACACCAACACTTCATAATTTGCTGTGCCCTAGAGACTCACCTGCGTAAAACCTAATGAGAGTCTTGTCTAGTATGCATTGCTGACATCACAGATTGGGTTCAGTGGGTGGACCCAATACGCACACTCAGCAAAGAAACATGCAATTTTTAAGTACATGTTTATTCACGTCTGCTGATTATTAATCAGGTGTTATAGTGTTCGGTGTTCCTCTGAGAGAGAGAGAGAGAGAGAGAGAGAGAGAGAGAGAGAGCTATGTACGTAGCTTTATATTTACTGTACTCCAGTTACCCTACACAATCTATTGTTGCGAGTAGACATCTATTATAGTCGTATTCTATGAACTAAGATGTAGGAACATACATACATAAACACAGTCCATAAGTCGCAAATGGCGAACCGTTCAGTATAGTGAACTGTGCACCCGGGTGTGACATTACGATGACCCCTCTCTCTCTCTCTCTCTCTCTCTCTCTCTTTCTCCATCTCTCTTCTCTCTCTCCCTCCCTCCCCCTCTCTACCCACTGAACGGAAGAGCGTATCATACGCCAATGAAAACAAGGTGTGATGAGAACACGTCAAATAATTGCCGTTGACAAGTCTGCTGATGTGACGTGTGACAAAAAACGGATACAAACACCGTATCTTCCGGGTCAACCCATCTCTCTCTCTCTCTCTCTCTCTCTCTCTCTCTCTCTCTTTCTCTCTCTCTTTCTCTCTTTCCTCATCTTTCTCTCTTTCTCTCTTTCTCTCTTTCTCTCTCTCTCTCTCTCTCTCTCTCTCTTCCAGGAGCATGGGCCAACTGTTTATTGTAGTCAAATAAAACTAGAGTCTAGTATGTCTGCTACTAGAGTCTTCACATGTTGCAGGTGTAGTCTAGTTGTATGTAGTTGACTTTACATAGTTTTTGAGACTGCAATTGTACCAGAGAGATTGTTGATTACAACTAACATCTACATTTTGTCCATTTGCTATTTTCTCTCCGCACGCGCGCACGTGAACACTTTCAATGATCGGTGCCCGACCTATTCCTATAAACAGAGATCCGTGCAAGGTCTCGAAAACTACTCGAGGCAGTTGCAAACAACACGAGGCTGACTGTAACAAATTAGAGATCTAAACACCAAATAGCGCCTGATGCCTCTCTCTCTCTTCTTCTCTCGCCCTCTCTCTCCACCTCTCTATCTCTTGTATGCAAATGTGTATGTTTTGATGATAGTTTGGTGGCTACTTCTCCTCCCTCATGCTAGATCTCTATCGTACAAGCGACCAGCATCAATTTTCTTTTGCAACCAGCCTAAAAACTTTATTATGTACGTTTCTTGTATGCAGATTACAGGAAAATTATAGGCTTACAATCATTGTGTGATATTTTATATATAATCCAATGTGCGTAGAACGAAAAACAGTTTTCGAAAATGTGGCAAGAGAGAGAGAGAGAGAGAGAGAGAGAGAGAGAGAGAGCTACGCAAGCGAAAACATTATACAATGGTTTCTACCACTCACAACGTTAACGGAAAACTTGATAAATCATATTTTAGAGCGCATTAGGTTAATATATTTGATATTTCTACGTCGATTCCACAAATAGACATAGACTAAATATTATTCCAGAAGAAAAAATAAAACTTCACGAGTTTTGAATTCCGCATGCAACGTGACGACACAGTCTTACAAAGAGTTCTTGACAGTCTGTAAGACTCTCTCTCTCTCTCTCTCTCTCTCTCTTTATCTCTCTCTCTCTCTCCCTCTCTCTCTCTCCCTCTCTCTCTCTCTCTCTCTCTCTCTCTATCTCTCTCTCTCTCTATCTATCTCTCTCTCTCTCTCTCTCTATCTCTATCTCTAGCAAAACCCACACTTTCTCATTCCCTTCAATTAGTCGTGCAAAGATGAAAGGGGGAAGCCTTTGTGTATCTGTAATCTGTTAGACTCTCCCCTCATCTTATTAGTCTACACTAAATTCTTCTACGTAGAACTCTCTTATCAAACTCTTTCAGGTGTGCTGGGAAGGTACTGTTGTTGCTATGAAGACCGATGCAACCATCCCGAGAACGCTGAAAAGGCCTGAAGTTTGTCTATCACCTCTAGTCCTCTAGCCACACCGACACTTCCCTACTCACTGCATTCACTGCAAGTCACTATGGTCCTCACTTTCCGAAACCCTGTCATACATTGTTCAGACATCTTCCAACTCTCTCGCCTGCCATAAAGTTATTATCGTTTCTAATGTGTTTGTGTTCTGGAGTGGTGCTTGAACAGAGAAACGTTCGCTTCAGCTGCGAAGATCTGTGGTACACGCGTACAGAACACAACTACTACTGTAATTCCTTTCACACAACAACACAGTCCGATTCCACGAGTTGAAAGACTCTATCGGATTGAATTCGAATCCACTTCTTCAAATGCTTCCTCGATGCAGCATTCCGCATGATGCCCCGGACTTTCCAATCACTCATCCCTTTAGCCAGTAGCCAGCAGAAACACACGACAACAGTATAACAATAAGTTTTATGCAAAATCATGCATATACTGTTCTGATAAAGATATACACGTAAGGGGACACATATATATGTACACTGTACATATGTAGAGATCAGTTTTGCGTGTATCAATCGATAATAGTTCTTTGGATGTGAGAGATGAGTGGGGAGTGGAAGGAGTAGAGAAGTGTTCGGGAGACCCGTGGGTGGTAAGCGAAGCTACGTGGTACGAAGGGTGGCGCGGGGTCTACCGCCTTTCCAGAGGGCAGCCGAACACTTGTTGCACCGAGCAGACGGCGCGCGAGAATCCGATGCTCGTCGCTTCCGCCGACGGCAGCACAGACGTCGTGGAGGTCAGCGAAATCTCCGGCCGGCTCGTCATCATCAGATCGTAGACGTCGTTGGAGAAGGTCGTGTCGTTGAGGATAGCGATGCTCATTGTGATAGTGGAGTGTGAACTGAAAAAGAGCACGTAAATACAAGTATGTTCAGGGGTACAGGGAAAATGCGCGGAGTGAATGCGAATAATATGAGTGGAGCTGACCAGCGGAGGAGCAGTGAGTACCGTATAGGCGGGCTCTCGAGGCTTATATACGCCCGAGGCACGGGCAGAGGGGCGGAGCATGAGCACTTGAGCTGCACATGCGAGGCGGAGACATTCCGGCTCACCTATTATGATGATGCGAAGCTCACATGAGCGTGTTTCACAAGCACTCGCGTTCGCCTAATTCACGCGTCATTATGACGCTATGAGATTTCACAGACAGACTAGAGTTTGCAGAAGAGGAGAGTTCGTGAGATCGCTTAAAAAAACTAACAAACATCTAGGGGACAGTCAGCGTAACACAAAACGTCGCTTTATGTAGTCGCAGGCGAACCTATTTCGAGAGGGCGATGTTCACGAGCGCTAAAATTAGAGCGCGCCTGATAAGGATAAGGACAAAATGTGGAAGGCAAATGACGGGAGAGTGTCTGCTGATGCGCGGGAAACTGCACGTTGGAAGCGAGAGAGAGATGATCAGCTGATAGCGTGTGATAGAGTGATGATGATCGGAACGTGAATGCCGATCTATGACAGCACTTGAGCGAACGTTGTAGCGCCGGCGAGGTGACACGTTTCACGCTCTCTCTCTCTCTCTCTCTCTCTCTCCCCTTCTCTCGCTCTCTCTCTCTCTCTCTCTCTCTCTTTGACGTTTTCACACATTGTGAAAGGCGCCGTTCGTTAGCACAACGCAGAAACAACACAGCAGATAGAAGGAGAGAGATCGCAACACTGTGATACTGCTGGGTAACAACTGGGAAAAGGCAGACACACCCAGACCGGCTGGTGCGTCACGCGCGCGCATTCCGCTACTGCAGTAAAGTAGTAGTTAGTAGAAAGTAGTACTTATCGCCAGAAGTACAGTAGCCGCAAAAAGTGACGCATGGGGCGCGGCGGCTGCGGCGTTTTATAGCGACGGAAGTGGTCAGAAAGGGGTGTGAGATGGGAGAGAGAGGGTGAGAGAGGGTGTTGCACGTGCAACAGAGAAGCTCCCAACCGGTCAGGTTTGCAAAATCGCGGCGACGCGCCCAAATGACCAAATTTGGCACAAACAGTAGAGTGTGTAAACCGGGGGTAAAGAGAGAGAGAGAGAGTCTATCTGCTATTCCCCGCTACACAGTAGGATATAGAAGAGCGTAATTCATTAACATCTGCGTATCCGTGATCTACGCTTCTAAGTAAATCAGTTGATGATCGGAAGATGAGGGAGTGTGAGAGAGCATCACACACACACTCACACACCCACTACTAGCCGATATGCAAAACAAAGTTTAGGAACTGACGCTGACAGCGCTTCTCGCGGAAGAAAAGCGAAGAAATGCGGCATATGTTTTGAAATTTATCGACGACATTTCGCGTTGACGTGAAACAATCAGCGGCGGTAGGCAGCTGCAAAGGAAACATCAGAGATGTGAGAGCACAGACTACGGTTCGAGACTGCGGGGTTTACATATAGTGGTCGACAATGGAATTCGCGAGACTCTCACCCACTTACGTGACTCACTCACTAGAGGACCTCGTTACGAAACAAAACAATGACGTCACTGCCGCGCCGCCCAAAAAAACGAGGCATGTGGTACCCGCGGCAGTGCATTTCTGAAATTCCTTGCCAGGCCAGACCAATTTGGGTGAGTCAGTCTGACCGCACTAGAAAGAAAACGAAGCATGTGAATCTCTCTCTTTCAATCTCTCTCCTTTTTGGTCATGAATCATAGTAGTGTTTAGTGAAACCAGCTACCGGTATTTCCGCTAATGTGTGTGGTAGATTCGAGTGCATATAGTAACGCATAAATCTCTAACTAATGGCTTTTCGAAAACAAGCCACGCAATATAGTGACCGGGAGAAAAGAGGACAAAGGGTCGACGCTAGAAGCGCGCACAATGGAAACGTCGACCGATTGCCGCGAACAAAAAAAGCGCCTCACTCAACTACGGTTGAATTGTAATAGGCATTGTTCATAGGGCTGGACTGGAAAGGCGCGTCTCTCGGTAGGCAGTTCTGTTGACTCGGCTCAAGCAAGAGATTGATGATTAGATTGATAAGGCACATTGATTCAGAGGTGAGCAATGTGAGATGCAAAGATCATAGGTGCATGTAGCTCGACGAATGGAAAGACGGACACGGCGAATAGTTTGTAGCGTCGACTGTAGTCACATTCCCTTATAAAGCAAGAGCAGAGACCACGTGATGTAAAAAAGCGCGAAGAACGTCATATCGTGTGCGGACATGATGTCTAGATATCCCGAAGAGAGAGAGAGAGAGAGAGAGAGAGAGAGAGAGAGAATATCAGCGCACGGCGTATTTTGCGAACACTGATCAGTGCCAGATCAGTGTCGTAAGATCAGACATCAGATTAGCGAATTGCGATGGTGACGTATTTATTCCGGTCGCCTCGGCACACAATACAACGGAAACAGTGCGTACTTTCAAGTATCTAGGGTCGTGTTGATCTAATTCGTGAATTGTAATCATACTAGACGAACAGTATTCGGTTAGATTAGACCATCTTCTTCTCGCTGTCTTTCTGCGAGGTGTGTGCGGGGGTGACAATTGGGGTTGGAGTGACTATCACCGGATCCTTGACGAGAGGAGCTGCGCTCTCTTTCTCCTCCTCCTTCTGCTCCTCCTTCGCCTTGCTCCGAAAACACTGAGATACGGTAGCTACACAATGGGTTACGGTACCTTGCGCAGTAGTGTGACGGCGCGCTTTTTGTTTCGTTTGGCGAACGACTTTTTCGCGTCTTCTTTCAGCACTGCCGATTCCACAGCGAGAAAAAGACGCTCTGCAAGTTATCAGGTTATCACATATTTCATGTTTTTTCGAGAATTTTAGAGTATTACGAATGTGTGATGGACATATTGACGTATTCAGCTGGTTGGGGTACTGTAGAAGTAAGAGAATTAAGCTGGGCATATTGGCTGTCATATTGAATGTGGGATACGGTACACATCGCGGTGGGAGCTCATTTCGCCAATGTCTATCGATAGTTAAGCATATTCTAATAAACGTACATGCGATTAAGCTGGGACTTGACAGATTGTTGCGTCACACAATCAGTATGTGTAAACAGTGCTGAACGGGGAGCTATATTTACCTATACGCCTATACCTTTTACATGCGATACACTTTATATTCTTATAGGAGATCACGGTGGATTGGCGTACAACGTACACCCATATGTTGCTAGCCGAACAATGTCAGCGTCGTTCTCGGAACTCTACAATAATAATATCTAGTACTCTACTGGAATTCCTTTATTCTATTGTCTTCGTTTATACGTACTTGCGTACTACATACGTGTGTGACGCAACATTCGTTTGCCTGATAGACTATCGTAAAACAAGCTAGCAATAATAAACCGTTAAAAAAGTTGATATTCCTATCTAAAACCTTTTGGCCAAACATGAAACATGTTCGTGATGTCTCTAAAACTCTCTAATGCTATTTCAGATGAGGCTAGAGGCTGGCCAACCCCACGTACACAGACCACAGCTTGTGCAATGACAATATGAAAACATAAGTTTGTTTTCGTTTTGAGATCAACCCAATAACACCTTTTCAAAACCTCCCGCTACTGTCATAATTCTATGATCCACCAAGGCGATTACTTCTACGCGAACATTCGATGATTTATGAGTTTCGTGGTCATTCTATAGTTATAATAACAACAATAATAGAAATTACAATATAGAATAACGTACATAAGGCATTATAGTGTTAATAGGAAACTACAGCATTTTGTTGCACTTTTTGCGAGCTTTACATTGGATTATTATAGTCAATCACACAAACATCAACTTTCTTGTTACATAGACAGAAGAAGGCTAATTTGTTGGAAGTAAAGTAAATTGAATAATAATTAAATCACTAAAACATCATATCAAAAGATTATGTATTAACATTTTGGTACTCATATAAAATACAAACAGAAGCCATTTTTCATATTCCATTTGGAATAATGTTGTGACGAAAACAAATTATCATTGAAATGTCACTCGAAGCAAGTGTGTTAAATAAAATATGTTTGTTTGTCAGCACATTTCTCAGACACTTACAAATATGAATTTAATAGACAGAGAAACACGTTTTGAATCATTAACGTTCGGAAAAGGAAATAACAACATGATAATGTACGTTTAGGCGTTTCTAACTGTACCATTGACAAGCTGTATGGTTCTCGGGTTTGATTA
>CAWZYM010000148.1:1740000-1802500 GCA_963966185.1 Rhabditoides inermis
AAGAACAGTAAATTTCGTCTCATGTTCACAGTCCCCCAGAAATAGTAATGAAGAAGCATAGTGATAGCATTGTGATATTACTTTTGCTTATCAAAGTGTAAAAACATCATTTAATGATTCAATAGGCTCTGATTTTCTAACCACTCTAATCTTTCTTGTGAAAGGTTAAAGGAACTGATTTTCGAGTTCACTGTGGTCATTCTTGTAATAGCTTCCTGACATGAACTCTTCATTTCTCTAACCTGTCACTGATTTCTTTCTAAAAAAACAGCAATGCAGCATCCGTACTGTTTCCGGCACTTTCATGTCGTACTTTCACATCAGACCCAGGACCTAGATCCACAGTTGTAATTATAATAATGGTACATATGTATGTATCTTCATATAGGTGCACGCATAGTACACAATCGCGATTTTGTTTCCGGATGAATTCTCGGTGGGTATTGTCCCATGTTGCAAAGCCTCGTTCGGTGAAATGCATTTGCATCTTTCCACAATATTCTTTCTTTTTCATTACCATTTGCGTACTCCATTTATTATCATGTTCAGACATGACATAAAACATCACACATTATGTTACATACCACTAAATAAAAAAAACTCTTGTTGAGAATATGTAATGTCTACAGAGAAGAGTGTTTCTTTAACATATAAGACTACTTTATATTCGATAACAATCGACATTTTGCTCACCGTTTCTCTCTGCATGATTCAGTTAAATATATATTAGTCTACTAGAACTATTTGGTCAATTTATAAATCGCGAAAACTTTTCAAAAACAGTTTTTGTTACCCAGTTCCTTATGTCGTGGATTCCACGACCGATCAGAATATTTATCTCGAATCAAGTAGCACACAGTATAGATTACGTAAATTACGGTGGGATACGGTAAAATACAGTAATACAACAATGCCTACTGCGAGTTCCAACAACACGGGTTTCGGTGGTCCCGTGGATGCGTACGCATTGTTGGTGATGCTACGACCGATACCATATCAATTTGACTATGACCGTGTGACAACCAATGTGTGACAACAACATGATACCGTACTACCGTACTACCCGCTGAACGAATACTGTACTCTCTGTCGCTGTTCGCATGAAGGATGTGAAGAAGAAGCGTCTGCCCCGTCTGCCCCGTCTGCGCCTGTCTGGAGCCGGCACTTTCCTCGCCCACTCGGCCGCCCTCGTCTTCCACACACCCGCCACACACCTGCGCGGAGACGCCACACGCTCCGACTTCTAGCCCCGCCCCCTCCTTTTCGTATTGTCTCATTGTTCGGTGATAGCGACGCTTGAGTAAGGCCGGTCCCGTTCCATGGTTTTGCCCGTGTAAGGTTTAGGATACTAGCGGAATGCAGTAGTCCCTTATTTTCCTAGTTTCGACTAGTGTGTGTTATGATTTGGAGTGATGCTCCCTTGTATTGCTGTCGTGGACGTGTGTCCGACATTGTTTTGTGTGCTCCCGCCGGCGTGCGGTCCTTCCCCTATTGTCACTAAAACTCTCTTCTTCTTATAATGTGTTTCTATGGTATTCTATCTAGTGTATGGACTTTTTATGGTTCGCGGAGGCTCCGATCATTCCTCCGTCGAATCGTGTCTCTTTTGGCTGTCTAGACATCGCGCAGAGTTGGGTTTGGTCGCTTTTCGGTTATAGTGGACCATCCCACCCCTATTCTCCCTGAACATTGGTGCATCGGCTCGGTTTACACGAATCCAGCCGTTTCACTCTCGCGATTGTCACATTTCGATGTTTTGCGCGATTGCATCATCTTGCACTTTGCGCACTCGCGTGTTTTGTCTTGGCTAGTTGGCTTTGTCAGCTTCCAATTCATTTATATTGCTCGATACTGATATAGTTGAACAACTCAACTGATATCAATCGATATCACCCATTTTCGATCCACGTATCGATTACACAACCAGTCAACGAACCGAGAACGGCCCACGTGCCACAAATCACAACGCTTTGACCGCTTCATCACTCATTCTAATCGACAGTAGTGCACTGATGTAAGGATACAGCACAATATATGTATTTACTTATAAACAAATAGTAGTCCCTATATACACACATGCCCGTCACACATTATGTGAAACTGTGCGCGTGTAGAGAACTACGCATCCACTATTCAATGTCGGCCGTGTATGTAAAGAGGAAGAGAGAGAGAGGAGAGAGAGAGAGAGAGAGAGAGAGAGAGAGAGAGATGGCATCCCCATTCCGGGGCGATTGAATGGCCGGGTGATGAATGGAGAGTGAATATCCGATCACATTGCATCTGCAGCCAGATTAACGTGTCTCTTTTCTTAAACACGCTTCCTATGATTCACTTTTAAAAAATCGGTGGTGACTTAAATCCCGCAACCAGCTCTCATCAACTCTCGTTATCTTGCAAAATATTTGTTGCTGACAGAAGCGCGAACAAGCGAGGTCTGTCTGTCGCAACGGCGGCATACAGCAGTGATTAAGCGTTGTTCTTTTCAAGTATCTTTTCACTCATAGTATATGCAGTATGAAAGCGTTAGGCAGGATGTAAATCGTGTTAAGAACACTTTTGAGTTCAAAAAAACCCTTTCGACTGACCGGTTGCAAAATTTTAAGCAACGGTTGAAAAGTGATGGGTAAATCGCGAATCGCCACTGTACATACTTTTATAAATGAACAAACCGATCATTGAATCATTGGTGCTGATTTTAGATTATGTCTTCATGCCTTTCCGATAAGAGTATTGATTTTCGTACTCCTGTAATTGATTGACTGGTATAGTCATTCGCTGTTTTCTCAGGAGGCTGAATTGGGAAGCGTGTGACTTTTTCCCGAAATGCACGATGCATAATTACCATAGGGTAAGCAGTTGTCAGTCAACGAATTAACAAGACGTCTTTTCATTTATTCTCTTTCTTTCATTTTTATTTCTAGCTCTTTCTTTCGTTCCCAAAAGCTAACGTAACCGTCAAGCCACTTCTCTAAAAGTATATAGAGAGGTAGAGATATTGAGATAGGGAAAAAGGAGTCTATTTAGAAGTCGTGAATATTTCCCGCCATTCCCATGAGTCAGCGATAGACGAATGGACTCCGGAGATCCCTCTCACCCCCGGATTCCTGTGACAACCCATACCTGTACATCCGGAACCTCTCTCCTCTCTCTCTCTCTCTATCTCTCTCTCTCTCCTCTCTCTCTCTCTCTCCCCTCGCCCGCGCAGCGTTGTCGCAATCATTTCCTCGTAATTTCCAGTAATCGACAAATTATCAGGAATCTATCAACTCTATCACATGTGCTAAAAGTGTTCGACAATTTCCGCGTTGTCACGCACATTGGGATTTGGCTTTTATTACTTTTAGCTCTCTCACCCCCCTCTCTCTTTTTTTACATTTCTACTTTCTTCTTCTTTTCTTCTTTTTCTTTTTCTCCGCTTCTCGCTTATTCTTCTATACAATGACACAGCGTATCTTGTAGTGTCAGTCAAAAATGAATTATTTTCAATTTCTAATTTCGGTTAGTGTGTTCAAACAAGTACAAGTAAGGGCAGAATATTCCAAGCCATTCATGTTTACTTAACGTAGTACAATACACAATATATCACACTAGACACTATGGTAAGTAGGAAGTAATAAGTACACTTTCATATTAAAAAACGATGATTGACTTTTCCACACGCTCAAACTGTGATGTTTATTCACTAATTCGTAAGTAATTCAGTGAATCACTGAGCAAAAAGCAGTGTACTGGTTTTGTTATGGGTAAGATTGTTTGTTTGTGTTTGTTTTCTCTACTGAACTACGGAACAAAATATTTCAATAGAGACATTTTGCTCGGTTGAAACAACAGTGGAATCAATTATCTTTACTCGCAAGTACTTTGAGAGAAAACATGTCTTATCTCACGATGGTGTTCTTTGTCTAGAGAAAACGTGGCGGGAATTGTGGGAAACAAGTATTGTATTATATGCATACCCCTCGATTTATGTAGGCAAAAAGCCATGGTTTATGTGAGTGCTGTTTTTCCATACTATATTTTCGAGTTTTTTTAACGTTCGAAGCTATGAAGAAAGAAAACCGAGACGACAAAGCCTTTTGTTATTTGTTCACTCCAACTCAAACCAGTATGTCCTCTATATTTTATGGAAACTTCAAAACGCTTCCGTGATTGGAGTTTTTAGCGCGTTGAAAGTAGCGAAGGCAGTTGCGCGTTTCTACCAATTAGAGGTGTTCCCTGTGGAAAGTTGAGCCGAGTGGATAAATTCCCACTTCCCAATGTTGCTGTCTCGATTTTCAACCCATACTCTTCTCATGTACTTGATATTGCGTTAGAGACTCAGACTAGTAGAAAGTTCATCTTTCTGATTTTTGACTTTATGTGAACTTATTACGTACTTCCATCATCTTCCCTTGCCCCCGAGTGGTCGGTCCCCCCAGTTTATTTTCCCGTCGCACCCGCCAAGCCCGGGCTACGTGGACAATTGCTGGATCAACGGTACTCGCTACATGTTCGCTGTTGGTTTTGGAATTTGAGGATTCCTCGGGGCACGGAGTTGAACCCGCCGAGTACACTTTCTACAATGGCTGTCGCAACGTCGATCCAAGCGTGAGACCAAGCACACCACCAAACCACCGACAGATACTTCACGCAGACTAAACCCTTTGTGTTTCATCTTTGTTGTTGTATTCTTGATATCGGCAGTAAATCAATCAATCAATTTACATGATGCTAAAACGTTTCCAGTGTTATTTGTTTGTTTTTCTTTGTATGCAATACGCCGGTTTTCTTGTTAACTTTCTCTTCGAAATTGTGTCTGACAGAGATTCAATGATCGTTTCGATTAGACATTTTTTCTATTTGTACATATGTACATGAGCTACTATAACATATTGTACCGTTTTTTTTCGTTTGAAAAACACTTTTTTTTCAGCGAATCACTTTATTCCGAGATTCTTCTATAGAAAATGTGACTACTCACCAAATTGTCTAAATTTCAATTTGTCTGATCCAGTGAGTTATTGCAACACCTCGAAATATTGGATGAATGAATCATCATTAATCCGATATTTCTGACAATGAGATGTTGCAACAACTTCCTGGAGCAGACTTACAGACAATTTGGTAAGTATGTAGTCACATATGGACAAATCTTAGAATCATATGATTAGACGTCTTGTTGTCGCGTAGCTCTTCAACACACGTTAGTCCCCTTTGAATTGATTTACTGCCGATATCAAGAGTACAACAACGGAGATGAAACACAAAGGGTTTAGTCTGCGTGAAGTATCTGTCGGTGGTTCCTTCTTGTCGGCATCCGACTTGTAGGAGAGGTGGTGTGCTTGGTCTCACGCTTAGGTCGACGTCGCGACAGCCATTGTAGAAAGTGTACTCGGCGGGTTCAACTCGGTGCTCCGAGGATTCCTCAAAATCCGAAGCCAGCAGCGAACATGTAGCGGGTACCGTTGATTCAGCAATTCTCCACGTAGACCGGGCTTGGCGGGTGCAACGGGGGAAAATAAACTGGGGGACCGACCACTCGGGGGCAAGGGAAGATGATGGAATAGTCCCCTTTATTCCCTACTATTGGGCGAGAGAGAGAGAGAGAGAGAGAGAGAGAGAGAGAGAAAGAGAAAGAGAAAGAGAAAGAGAGAGAGAGAGAGAGAGAGAGAGAGAGAGAGAGAGAGACCACCCGTAAATAGCCATTTCACCGTGTGAAAGTCGCCTCGCGGTATGCATCAAACTTTTGCTGCCAGTGGCTGGTGGTCATTGCGGAATCGTGGCTTTCTTTTTGATACTCTTCGTATATTGTTAGCACTTCGCTACCTCCCCTTCCTTTTCTCTCCAATCCATTTTTTTCTCACTCTCTCTATTCTCTTTGTTCTCCTCTATCTCCCCTTTCTTCTCGCAAGTACGCCTGAATTGTGACAGCAGACGTCGCATTTCTGAAACAATGCATAAGAGTTGTTGTTGTTGTTGTGATCAGTTCTAGGACAAACAAGAGAGAAAATGAGGGATAGGAAAGAAGGATACCCAGTCTGGGATGCGTTACGTTTACGCGCCCTTTCTTTTGTAGGTGTAGGGAATATACGGGCGCCCTTCGTGTTGTGTTCTCTTCCACAGATTGGCTTTGTTTTACGGCTGATATTAGTCTAGTGAGGTGAGCGGAACGCAACACTTCACTGAATGCGTACGGAGAAATAGACATAAGTGAGCGAGCGACAGACTAATCATACATCGGCAATTCGCAACGACTCCGATTAACATTATGCGAATTGCGAATCGAAAACCGTATATGTTTGAAAACTTAAAATTTGTAGAATCAATTGATTGCAGAGTTTTGTGTTTTGCGATTCTATACTGGATCGTTCGAATCCTCTACACACAAATCGAAACAATTGAAAGAACTATGCGATTTGCGATTTGAAATTGCGATGCGTCTGCCAGCGTGAAAGTACACCAAGTCGTATGTATTCGTATCCGTATCCCTTGTCAATAAACCGAACGAAAGGGAGACATCTACCCTGTTCTCTCTTACTTATTAGAAAGAAAGAAGGTACACGGCTCGTCATTTCGGTCACCCCTTTCTGTCGCAGCGTCTCCGCAGACAGCGACCGTGCCGCGCGTTAATGCCCTGTGGGGAATGACCGCTCGCATCACCTGGCACTGCGCCAGCTCATTGTCAGAAATGAGCGGAGCGGTCGCGACGCGGTTTTTGTCTGCGAGCAGCGGGACCCGGCCGAAATGACGAGCCGTGTAGGTAGGGACGCATCTCCCCCTCTCTCTCTCTCTCCCTCTCTCTCTCTCTCCCTCTCTCTCTCTCTCGCTCTCTCTCTCTCTTTAATGCGCGTTTTGCTGTACGATAGCGATACGAATTACAAATTACGAATTACGTATGATATGCGAGATGGTGTTTGTGGGTTGCGCTGAGGCTAGAAGCCTGCGAACACTTCCTATCTGTGATCACATAATGAGCTGACAGGGATGAACGGAGGGAGAGAGGGAGGGAGGGAGGGAGGGAGAGGGAGAGAGAGGGGGGAGAGAGAGAGTCGGAGAGGGAGGGAGGGAGAGTCTGTGGGTGGTCGTCTCGCATGTCACTCACAAGCCCGGGGGCGACACGCCTGGAAATTAGGCGTAACCTCGTTGCGATGCATATGTGACGCGCAGCTACGGAAAAGTAAACAAAGCGTGTTCGGATTTTTTACGGTTTTTTACGAATCACATTCTCCCTGACGCTTCCTCACATTCCTCATGCATTGTCTTCTCTGCTATTTTCATTGTGTTTTATATGATCTCTGTGATTTTTCTCACCCTCTCATCACGTCTCTCGTCATCCCTCCTATCTTCCAATCTCTCTCTCTCTCTCTCTTTCTCTCATCATCCCACCCCCTCTCTCCCTCCCCTCCCTTTCCTTTTTTTGGTACTCCCTCTCACGGTCTGTGTGAGAGAGATGTGCTTGAGAGCTCTTTCGGGGGTGGTCCCAGTGACAATCTATCCAATGCCTGAGCACGAACGCTGGATGACGTTTTTCGCTCGGCGCACTCTGTCATTTTTCCTCTCCTCTTAGGCTTCGCACCTCTGATTTCCGCAATTTTTCACACACACTCTCTCTCTCTCTTTCAGCTCTACCACTTATCTTTTCTCGGGGAATCTCACCGCCCCTCTACTCTCTACCGTGTCAAGTAAATCAGCGATTCTGCTTTGGTGTGCTGCGATGTTATTGCAAATTCCAGAAATCTGTGCAGTCATCCACAGCGTTTCTCAAAGTAATATGTATTTACACTACGTAATGCTGGCGTGACTTTCTCTTTCCTTTCGCTCTTTTCATCGGCGCGAAGCCTCTGTGTCTTCTAGCTTATTGTAGTGGAATCTTCCTAAACCTCACGGGGTTAGAGTGGTAAGAGAAAAAGTGCACGGTGATGTCAACACAACATTCGTGTTGGAGTATTAGTAGTATCGGAAAACTGCGTTTTTCGAGTATACAGTGTTACAATGTTTTACACATAAACGCTCTGGTCCTATGCAGGTGATGAGTATGCAAATTAGCTGTCATTCGGATCCTTCGTCTTTCCGGAATGGGCTTATTGTCTCTTTCTCGCTGCAAATGCGCGCGTGCCTCTATTTTTCGATTCTAATAGAGAGGTCCGCGAAATTCGCTCCTCTTTTTCCACTCTCTTCCCTCCCTTCCCTCTTCCCTTCCCTCTTCTGTTGTCCTGTTCACATTCTCTATGTTCTTTCTTCGTCTCATTCCCTCTTTTCCTCTCTCCCTCTCGCTTTTGCAAGATGTAAGAGAAATGTGAACGTTTGTAAATCGAGACTTCATGTAAGCACGGTTCGGATAGTTGCACAGCGCGCCCACAGAGAGAGCGGCGCGCGCCCAAGCCGCGCCGCGAGTGAATGGGCGCGTAGCGATTTCAGTCGAGAAATTATTGCGCTCTAGCGCTTGCTGGTAATTTCGCGCAACGCGTGTTCGCGGAGCGGCTGCGCGCCCGCCGCTTTCGACTGTGCAACTATCCGGGCCGTGGTAAGTACTTCCAGCGCAAGTGTTTCATGAAACTAGTAACAGTAACTGTATGGGATATGCACAGTTCCTTAAGATTTAGAGGCTTCCTGGCCCCGCCCATCTATGCTCCGAAACGTTCATATATGATATTTCTCGCATCCATCACGTTCCATGTTATTTCATCACACGATTCTACGTTTTTCATAGAGTGATTCCGGCTCGATGATTGCAAATCCGGATTCGTGTTGTTTTATGCAGTGGTGTCGCGTGAATTCGTGAATAAATTAGTCGCAAAATGCCAGCATGAGTTAGCATGTCTGAGAAGCAAAAAACCGTTTTTCTCTTATCAACTTTTTTTGCTTTTTTATGCAAAACAAGCGATAATGCGGCTTTGCAGAGAGACTATGGACGAATCCGAGCCGCCTGTCGTACATTATCCCAACGACACAGATTGGTGCTTCGATATGGAGGTATGCACATAGTTCATGTCTTTTCCTCCGAACATTTTTCACGATGACACTTCTTGTGTTGAACGATTCCTTCATGCACAAAATGTGTGATTCGATGAATTCATTAACTAATACGCTATGTGTTTTAGCAATACTACAGCAGCAGCAATCACCCCTATCTACAGGAGACTCTCAAGAAGCTACTCCAATACAAGGCGTTCAGGTAGGCAACAAATTGTAATGTGAGACGTTAAAGCCGGAGGACCACGAGTGTTGGATTATACTTATCTTTATCCGACATTTTACGCTTTTTCATCATGGATGTGACAATACCGCAAATTTGGATAAATGCAACTTACAAAATTGTCTTGGTTAAACCACGAGTCGCAAGTTCTCTTTCTCCTTTATCACAAGTTTTTTTTAACTATAACTCTAATCATTTTCCAATCTGAACTCGACTTTGTTCTCTTACAAAAAAATTTGAAAACATTGTTCAGCTACAAGTACAACGGGGCGTTCACGTGTGGTCTGGTCGCGTGTGGGCTGGTCGGAAACTTCGTTCTACTCCTGCAGGTGAGAATGTTACGGATTAAAACTGAAAAGTAGGCTGTCTGATCAATTATGTGTCACACACAGTCAATGAAAGCAATTTGAACAAAAAACTGTGACCAGAAACGACCAGCAGACCGCGCTGAGCGCAAATTTTCGATTCTTTTAGCGGGTGATAAGCGAGCAGAGTCGAGCGAAAATGCCCATGTAGTATGTGTATTCAAAATAATCACTATATCAAGATGGTGCACTAAACTTGGGAGTGAGTGAGTCAAAAGTGAGTCAAGGGGTATAGAAAGTTAACAGTTCGTAGTTTTGAAGATGATTCTCCTACCTCGTTTTCCTTTTTAATACACGAAATTGAAGAAGATGCATGTTGCTTTATAAACCATAATTTCACCACTCTAAGCGCATCATTTAGGCTTATCAGAATTCTGAGAATGCAATAAAACAAAAGCTTCCAATCATTTTTATAGTTATTACTGGAAATATTAGCAACAACCAACTATTACTCACTCAGCGCAAAATATTACTCAAATCCGTCTTGGCTTTGCTTGACATCTCGCAATGATGAAAAAAATCAAACAAATCAAAGAAAACTATAAATCAGTGATATCATCAATCATTTAATTTTTTTAAACCTCAGATCCGTCGATCTCGCGTCTTTTCACACAGGCTGGCATGCCACCTAGCGATGATATCATTCTGGGATATACTATACATGCTGTCCTGTGGATCTACATATGGAATATCGTCCCTGCTATACGGTATCTTCGCCTCTCTCTCTCTCTCTCTCTCTCTCTCTCTCTCTTCACGTCTCGATGATGTTTCATGGTTCTATGTTCTATTGTGGTTTGTCATCGTGTTGTTATTGCCCATCCGCCTTCGTAGCGTCTTTTCTTCAGGAATCACACCCTACTATGGAACGTGGGCCTACATTCTCTTCTTTCTCCAGCCATTCGCCTCTTTCTGCGTCCTGTGCACAATATGGCAGGTCCTCGCCATTACGATAGAAAGGTGCGGTGGGGTACGGTAATTGCGAAAGAGCAACTGTTTGTATAACGATGTTCTCTAGGTCAAAGTTATTTTATAGCAAATAAATACTCACTAGCGTAAAATACTCACTAGCGTACAGAGGTTCTATGCCACTTTTATTAGCTTTAGAGACTCGCAGGGGGAAGCCACTATTGCCTTTTTTGGTCGCTTACTGGGAATTGAGTGGGAAGAGAGAACAACTTTTCCCATAATTACGATTCATAGGTGTATTTCGGGACTCACGCGTACTCACGCCTCCTCCTCCTCTCTCTCTCTCCTTCTCTCTCTCTCTCTCTCTCTCTCTCTCTCTCCTTCTCTCTCTCTCTCTCTTTCTCTCTCTTTCTCTCTCTCGTTCTCGTCCCAGCTTACTCTTTTTGCACCAACGACCACATGGGAAGTACACAGGTTTTTCACTTGTAAAAAGTATAATGAATGTGTTTATCTACAAACATACACTTTACAAAAAAAAAACAATCGCTTCAGGTACTACGCAGTGACGAAGCCTCTCGAACAACGAACCAGAAAGGCCAAATTCGGAGTTGTGTGGATAAGTCTGTTCATAGGTGAGCAATTTTTATTGTAGTGTTTCATCTCGTCCTCATCACTCTGTCTCTCTCTTCCTCTCTCTCTCTCTCTCTCTCTCTCTCTTTCCGGTCGATCAGTAGATGCCGTTCATTTGACTGACGTTTTTCGCCCAAATTGCCTATTTACGTTCAGTGTGAATCCTAATACATGTAAACAACTCCAGAGGTTCTTCCCAGAAGTTATACACTATACAGTAATAACATATGTGTCATATAGGTAGTTTTGTAATTTGTAATAACACAGTAGTTTTCCATGACAAACATTAGTTGAAAAGTAGATATGTTTTGTGACTCATATTTAAAAAAAAAATGTATTTTGAGGACATTCAAAGAAGCCAGCAAAATCGAGCGTAGGATTTTGTCTTTCTCGTTTTCTTTCTAATTATATCTGTATCTCTTCATCTCTCTCTTTATCTTCTTTGTATACCTTCAGAAAACTCAAAATAATACTGTCCACAAAGTGCGAAGCTATAACACACGTGTACACACAATTTTTCATACGATTTCACGTAAAAAAAAATCGAGACGAAACTAAATTTCGATGAAGGGTTTCTACATAAAAAATATGGATTCTCAAGTTTAAAATAAACCAAACCTCAATGCTCAATGTACCTTGATCATTTTCGTATCAGCATCATCATGATACACAAAGGGGTTTCATTTAGTCATTTAGAAACCAAAAAAATGGAAGTTTGACACAAAATTCATGCGAAAGGCAGCAAAAAACAGATACAAATATTAACATCATAAAAAAAACATTTTAGCGATCATCGGCTTTCTGATCAACCTACTGCCGGTTCCATTCGAAAGGGGACTGGTGGATTGTTTCGAGTTCGCGGCCGATGGAACAGTCTCCTTCTCCACTCTCTTGAAGCCATTCGATGACAAAAGAAGCAAGTTCTACAAGTTCTGTGAGTTTGTTTTGTACCTTTTGTTTTCCTTTTTTTACACGTTTTGTGATTTTGTTTTGTACCTTTTTGTACCTCTGTACTCATTTTTTGGATTTTTTTTTTACATTTTATGTTTTTCAGGGGTTCACTTCATACCGGACTTTCTCTTCCGCGCTCCCGTTCCAATTCTGGCTATTGCCATTCTCACAATGAAGACTATACAGGTTGGATTAAATTATCGATTGATATCGATTTTTCACAATTTCAGGTGTGCAATCAGCGATCTCTCGGTACTATACCAATCAATATCACAATCAGTCGAAACATTCCGCTACGATTGTCGGTGAATATTTTATATTCTATCTTTATATCGTAATGGTCTAGTCGTCTTCGTCTAGTCAAACCAAGCTATGAAACAATAAATCAAAATGTTTAATAAGTAAGCGAAAAGTCAGTAGATAAGTGCATAGTTAAGTAGAAATGCATTCACAGAATTGTCATAATGCAATCAGAAACTTGAAAAAGCAGCTTATGACTAATTGCATAGGAATCCCTATTCTGTTCACTATAGTGTCTAGAGTCTGGAGTGATAAATGTAGTATAATGACAACGATAAGGAATCGAAGAACAGTATCATCCTCTGTCGGAAAAAAAGAAAGAAAGTTTTCGTGCTGGGACCCATACCCGTTTTAGATGCTCAACTTCAAGTTCATCGTGTGCAACTCGCTGTACATGTTCAACACAATTCTCATAGAATTGCTGGGGTACGGAGACGATTCTAGGTACGTCTCTCTCTCTCTCTCTCTCCTCTCTCTCCTCTCTCTCTCTCTCTCTCCTCTCTCTCTCTCCACCTCTCCCTCTTTCTCTCGCCCCCCCCCCCCATTCTCTCCTCCACGTCTTCTTTTAAAAAGTCAACTCAATCGACTCGATAAAGTAACTCTGATGGCGTCACCCCATCTGCAGCGCTGGGGACGAGGTAGACGCGTCCTCTCAGTTCATCAACGCCTTCTACCTCTCCGATGCGTCGAACATGCTGCTCCTCGTGCACTCGTGTACCAACTGGCTCATCTTCTACAACCTCCCACGCTGCAGGAGCGAGGTGAGAGCAGTTATCGCATATCTTTAATCGCCTTTTATATTTATTTGGCTATTTCATAGCAATGGCATTGCGTGGTTCAACAGTACACCTAGCACATAAACATTGTCATGAGTTTATAGCTTGATGAAAATAGGTCCATGGTTCTTTAAAATACTCACAGAACATATGTATGTACATAGCTCATAAACATTGGTATGTATAACCACATATTTTGTTTCTGAAAATTGTCGTTCTGTTTTGTCTCTACTATGCACTATGGACTCTAGTCATTGTCTAGTCGCGACATTTATCTTGTAGCTACAATTTTGATGAAACAACATCAAAAAAGACATTTTAGAGAAAACAAGTTTTTTTATGAAAAAAGAGAAGAATTTCAGCGTCAGCGGAAGGTTGGGTATCACTCGTCAGTGTCCGTGCAGTCATCCGGTCACAAGGCGACTGGAGGGGTGGGTACTACTACTGTAAAACGAACTATCGGGTGACAGGAATCGAAACTGGGCTGTTCACCGTCAATTTTTATCACACGATCACACCACACACCTTCACACTGTCTATGAGACAAACTCAACTAAAATCACCTAATTCACAAAAAAATAACTTCATAAAATCATACAGTAGAGGTGTCAATAACCTAGTCTTTTCAGGTGAATCCTCGCGTGGCCGAGGCTGTGCTGCGGAATCTGCGGCCAGTGAGCAGCACTCTCGGAGAGGAGATGATGATGAAGGTACGGGGAGAGAGAGGGAGGGAGGGAGAGAGGGAGACAGAGAGAGAGGGAGGGAGGGAGAGAGAGAGAGAAAGAGAAAGAAAGAGAGAGAGAGAGAGAGAGAGAGAGAGAGAGAGAGAGAGAGAGAGAGATAATGCAGATCTTTGTCATGGGTTCGAAATGTATGTGCGCTCTTTTTTCTCGGTTCTACTCATTCACATAAAAGTGAAATGTCACATTCAAAATGCAAACTAAAGATAACGCTACACACAGTATACCGTATACCATGTACAGTACACCCTGTCTTTCAGCTGGTGCACAGTGTGCCTCGCCTGCGTGAGTACTTGCTGTCGCAGGAGAGGATATGTCGGGAGGAGGAGAGGGAGCTGGATCCCCGCACTCTCACCAGGCACGGAGACACACTGGTCGCCGGCATCGAACACATATTGAAGTGGTGAGATATGAAACATTTCCAACTTACGGATGAATACGTGCGATCGATGAAAAGTGTTCGTTATATTTATATAGTACATTCCAGTCCTTAAAAAATCAAAATTGACTTCGTGATGGTTCGAAAGAGATATACAGCGACAGTGCAACGTATGGGATTGTGTTTCAGGTTGTGTGATCGTCGGAACAAACAGACACTGCGGGAAGTGAGCAGGCGGCTGGGATGCGCGCATTTCTTGTTGAACGCGAATGTGAGTCTCTCTCTCCCTCTCCCTCTCCCTCTCTCTCTCTCTCTCTCTCTCTCTCCCTCCCTCCCCCCTTTCTCTCCTCTCTCTCTCTCAACGATCTTCTCTTCAGCTCCAATTCTCTCCCGACGAATGGAAACGGATTCGCAATACTATCGTCCAATCACTGGTCGATAACACTGTCGAGTGAGTGCATCGGTTATTGACTGATTTTATTGATTGACTCCAGCACCCGCTTCCGCAAGCATATGACGTGCAAAGACGAGCAGAAGCTGTATCCGGATCAGGTGAGTGGATCTCACTTTTCTCTCTCTCTCTCTCTCTCTCTCATCTATTTTCTTTCAGATCGAAGAGAGTCTTAATCGCGCATTCAACATGATGCTTTCCGAGCTGAGAAGCGGCACTCTGTGCGCAAACGTCGAAGCCAAGGTGAGTCCCGCCACGAAAACCTGGGGTACTGTATGTTCATGGTAACATGGTGCATAGAATTTACAACGCACTCCAAAATGAACATACAAGGGGAAAATTGTTGAGTACAAGTCAACCTAGCAAGCAAATATCAGGTAAACGTAACATCTTTTAAGTTGAAGAAAGTGCGTGAATCTTTTTTCCTCTCCTTTTAGTCTTGTGAACTGTATTAAATGTGTTGTTTGTTTCAGACTCGCTCGTATTTTCGATCGAAACTCATCACCGACTCACAAGCGCGGATCTCGTTCATGAAAGAGACTATCATAGAGCCACTCAGCAAGGAGTACTGAACAAACTGATCTACTCATCTACCGATTAGGCCCTCTGATCAGCTGATCACCACTACCTATCGATTAATTTATTGTGACCGTGTTCTCTGGTTTTGCTATCATCGATTCAACGATCTCTGTGTCGCTAACGTGTATGTTCGACTCCCCGCGGATTTTCGAATACCAATCGCTCAATATGAATACAACTTTAATACTGTGAAGTTAGCGAGTATGTTTGTTTGTAAATGTTTTTGTGCATCGTTACATAAACAAAAATATAAAGGACTTGAACGTTTGAAACTCAATGGAAAAGTTACACTGACAGACATGATAACTAAATGTGAGAAAGGGGATAGAGGGAGAGAGAAAGGAACACTACTAGATGTAGATGTGCTACTGTACTTTCTGAAGGTTTATGATCGGAAATACTGGGTAAGTAACATGGCTTCAAACATTAGGTACGTTTACTTTACTTTTCTTTTTTAAATACAAAACAATTATTTTATAAAAACATATTCGGATATTAACACCAACACAAATACGTGCTCATGTTCATGGAGTGCGGAGACTGTTGTAGACCACCTTGACATGCTGCCTGACAGTCTGAATCGCCTGGCGCGCCTCCGACACGTCAAAGGAGAGAGCTGAGTCCCACATCGGGCACTATGCAGCTCAGAATCTCGACAACCAGTGAGGCTGCGGGAAGTACCCTCATGGAGAAGCAGCTATGTATGGAGCGACAGCATGTTTCTTTCTCCTGGAATAACCTTCTCCTGAAAAAAAACCTCCGATATTTCATGCGCATGACTTATCAGTTCAATGTATTATATGTGTTACATAATGAATCTACGCACTACAACTGTTATCACGGAAAAGGAATAAATCTGAGTACAAAATGAATCTCAGCAATCTCACGTAAAATAGTACTGTAGATGTTATTTTCGCCATTATTGTTTGGCACGTACTGCACTTTTGAGTTCGGGGAAAGTGCGTGGATATGTTTCATCTCCTTTTGTAGTCGTGTAAACTATATCTTGTTTGTTTCAGACTTGCTCGTACTTTCGATCCAAGCTCATCACAACCTCACAAGCTAGGAGCCACCCAACAAGGAGCCGTTTCAAGACAAGTATTGTTACTTTTTGTCGCTAACAAGGGACAAGACTAAGTATATTTTCAATTCGTTCCCGCGGCCTCAAATACAAACTGAATCTGTGAGTAAATGTTCTGGTGTATCGTTACATAAACATAAAGGGAGCGTGGACTTTGCATTGAATACATAAACTTTGGAACAATGAAAATATGTAAGCGTGTGTTGGAGATAAGAGATAAGTGAAAAACAGAAGTGACGAGAGGGAGAAAGGAAGAGAGAGGGAGGGAGGGAGAGATGAGTATGTATTATGTAAAAGTGGCATTTCCATTTTTCCATTACCCGTAAACAAAAGAGGCTGTGAGGCGCGAATACCACGAGCCCCATTTAGGTACGCTCTTACCTTTGACTTTTTTCCGCAGCAAATCGCGTGCCGAGGGAAAGCGCTGGACATTCCCTGCAAACTTTCACAATTCTCTCCACTCCTCGCTTTCTTCCCACGCTCTACGAAACGCTTCAGTACGGTCTTCTATCGAGGATTTCAGTCAGCCCTATTACTCCTATTGATTCTGACTAAAGTGACTAAAAGTTATTGTTTGCGTTATTCATTGATACTCTATTATATCTCATTTACATGTTTATGCTAGCATGGGTGTTGTATCATGAATGGGTGTGCCCATTCACCCCATTACTCGTATTGTTCCGCTTTCTCTCTCTCTCTCTCTCTCTCTCTCTCTCTCTTCTCTCTTCTCTCTCTATACCTATTCAACCGTGTTCCAACTATCAGCTGATTCTATATTATCCCAGTGACTGCCTTTTGCTTTGTGTATAGTCTATTCTACCTGTTTGTTTCCGAATTTGTAGTTATCTGGTTCAGAAATATAGTTTTCTGTCTAACATTCATCTTTTTGGATTTGTCTGTCATCACTATGTATGAATTTTCGAGTGTCAATCTACACACAACATTTGAATACAAAGTTCCATTGTTTAGATGTGTACCCGTATTCCGTCATTGTATAACACGCAACGATGGGGGAATCGACAACGCAGAGAAAGAGAAACAGTAGTTTACTGTCTCTCTTTGAACGTTGATAATGTATTCCGTTTTATAAAACCTCTTTTTTTCTTTCAGTATGTTGATATCCCAGCGATGTCGATCGGATCCGGGATTTGTCAAGCCTTCCAGATCCGAGTTTGTGACAAAATGGAATGCGCAAAACGTTAATGGTAATTCACTAAAAAGTGATCACGCGGCCAACCGATGTCATAATTTCAGATAATTACTATTACGATCCATTCTCTGGTATTCAAATAAGAATTAACGAATGCATGGATAGTCAACCCGAAATAGACAACGAGGAAGACGAAGAGATGATTCGATTGCATTGTGAGTTGTTTACTCATTTGTTTACCAATTTGTTCTCGCCATATGTTCGTGCGATGACGACATTACGAACAAAACACCTGTAGGCTTCCTAATCGTAAGGGAAGGAATTCAAAACAAAGCCACGTTTTTGACAGAGTTAGTAAATCAGAAATTGTGAATAAGAAATTACATGTTATGTATGTTGTATGTTGTCTCTGTTCTGTTACTAAACACTGTATACAAGTTGGCAATTATGGAAACATTTTGCTGCAACTCTCATGTCTCAAGAACTCGATTTTCTCGATTATGAAAATAGCATTGATTGAATTAAATGTATTAATGCCATGTTGTGTTTATAACTGTGTTATTTGAGTATATATGGCAGACAATGAAGAAAATTTCAATTGAAATGTAGTTTGAATAGTCTTCATCGTCATGTAGTTGAAAGTATTTTACATATACAAATACATGATTGTAGATCGCCGACTGGAGAGACTGTCGATGAGACGGCATTCTGTAATAAAGGCGATCAACCCAACTATGTTCATCACAGGTGCGTGGTTACAGTCACAATGTGCGTACTTCTGTAATCTTTCGAAGAGTTGGGGTTGAAGAAAATGCATTCGTAGTTGTTTTTTCCCCGCATTTCCGGTGTATCTACCGACTCGTCATATTGCTTCACTGTTCACTTTTTTATATTGTTCACATTCGCTCACAATATTTCATTCCGAAAGAAATGTATATTACTCAATCTTCTATAATTTTTGGGAATATGAAAATGTCAAGTAAGGTGAATTACGTAATCTTTTTTTCAGAAAACACTCGATTCTGGAACTCCACTCCAGATTTGTTGCAACCAGAGAGCAGGTACTGTTTGAGATCCAGAAAACCTATAATTAAAAACCTGAATTGTACTCTCTCTCTCTCCCTTTTGCGAAAGTCGCGTATGTGTATGTGGTATGGGAAAGTGGTTTCTTTGATGTAGTTAGTTAGTGGAAAGATTTTAATTAGATACCGTAGTAAGATCATAGATAAGATCAAATGTATTATGTTATGTGTATAATTATAGTTACTCCATTTTACTCCGTTCGATGGGAATTTTATGTCGTTGTATGTTATCGTACGTAATGTAATCGCGTAAAAGCATAGATCAAATGTGTGATTTTGTATATAATTAGTTACTCCTGTGTTTTGATGGTAACCATACGATACGCAATGTGATTTCAACAATTGAATTATATTCCAGTCAGAAGACGGGTGGCTCTCCATCGTTTCTGGTTCAGAAGAGGGTCTCCTTCTCACTCCATTCTCAGCCAGACACGGTAAGAGAAATGAATCATTTGTAAATAAAAGTTTGCTTCGTATTTTGTGTTTTAAAAAGAAACTAAGATAAGAGAATATTCATAGACAGATGAAAAGCCTGACATACAGTGGGTTCGCAAAACAAATTCACTCTTTTCACGAAAGACATTAGGTCATTAGAAATATTAGAGAAAAATCAGATCCCATAGAACTTGAACTTCGCGTAAGTACACATAGTCGAACCCGCTTGCTGAGCGAGAGAGAGAGAGAGCCTTTTTTTGCGTTTGCGTATGCGAATGCAAGAGATAGAAAGAGAGTGAGTGAGAATGAGAAAAAGACTCATTTTGTATCTTAGTACACTACTTTCCCCGCTCCGATCCTGAACAAGACGTCTAGTTCCAGCCTGCCCGCACCAGCTCCCATGGGTGCGTTTTGTAGCACCTCACAATTTTTTAAATCAATTTTCCTATATTATTGCGTATTATCGGAACTCTCTCCGAAACACAAAATAAACCCTTTTATGTTTTTTTACACCTTTGTACATTCCAGATATTGAGCAAGACGAAACAATTCAATATGACAATATAAAGTTATTTTACAGATTTTCCTTCGTTTGATGCTTGGAGACGAGCGAGCAATATTAGTAAAGATGTGAATGGTAAGTAATATTGTAAACAAACTAAAATACATACATGTGCACATAAAACATGTGAATACAGTAGAATACAGTATAACATGCAAATTTGGAAACGTATCTCCTTCTCATTTCAGGCAGTGCGCGATCTACCATGTCTGAGAGATTGTCCAATCTCATCAAGCAAGCTGAAGACGAGGAGAAGGAGAGACGACGGAGGTATTTTCATAATTCTCGTATTCTTATATTTATTCATGTTTGTATCTCATTTGCTTGATGTTTACATATATGTTTTTTTTTTAAAAAAACAATTTCAGATGGCGTCCTCCACTCGGATTCACAGTGAAACGCTGGATCATGTGTTGTGTGAAGAGACCCCGAACATCGCCAAGTGAGAAAGACATCGAGAAGTGCGAAAAGACATAGTGATCAATTGATAATAATGTGATAAAGGTTGTCATTTGCCTCGTCTCCGATAGCTCCGCCCCCGGAAGCCCCGCCCCCGGCGGCGCGGTCGCAACGCGTGTGCCTGGCGCGGCCACGCTCTCTCTCGCCTCTCACCACCACCGCTCTGGTCAATTGCACTCTCTCTCTCTCTCTCTTTGCCGCTGAGAGACCGCAGACCGCGAATCGATTCGAACAGCTGATTCCGGTTTCACGTGTTCCTCCTCTACTTTTTAGGCTATGTTATCTCGTAATTGTGGCAATACGCTTCGGCTTGCATAGGCTGGTTGGATACACGGTCGCGTTTTGAGGCGAGAGAGTGGTTGCAGAATTGGGAATTACGAGAGAGAGAGCAGGGCAGGGTGATAGTGTGTTATCTCACGCGGTGCAGCAGGGGGACCATTGCATCGGCTGATATAAGTGTGAGGTGTCTTATTCATGATTCAACGTCATTTATCGATTTCATAAGTTCCTTACAGAGCTCAGCAGTCTGTCACTAATCTGATGGACAAATCTATTACTATTACGCGCGGCGGAGGCGAGTTCCACACTTGTTGTCGCCGATGTGCGCGAGAGTTATAGAATGAGGCTAACGGTTTTTGATCAGCTATTTTTTGAGAAAAAACTGACCTTTATGAATTTATTTATCATCGCAAAAACCGCAGAAAAATAAAGTGTTTGTTTGTGCTATGGATGGTGCGAAAAAAATCCGCACGATTGGCACGATTTATCACTAGCTAGCCCGCTGCAACTGTCATGTGATACCGATTCGTGTTTTGTATTAATGAAATGTCTTTTACATTGACGTGAGTGAGTTACGGAGTGAATTTCGTGAATGATGTGTCCATTTTCGTAGTTTATTCTTTCTCGCCCGGCCGCGCATTATGGCCGAGGCCGTTGGGTACGTTAAATCATCGTTTCTCTCTCGGTGTAACAGTCTCGCGTTCTCTTGTTTTTGTTTCTTCGATGTACTTTTTTACAATTGAACATGTTGAGGATGAGCCGCCCGGTGAGCGGGCAGGGCGCGGGCCGGATGCGCATCAGAGCCTTCCCGGTAAGATCTCCTAATCTATTTTCTACTCATCTCTCGATGATGTATGACAATACTCTGATTACTATTGCTTTTTAGACGTCCATGGACGAGAAGTACGTGAACCAGATCTGGGAGCTGCTCAAGAAGGCGATCCAGGAGATCCAGCGCAAGAACAACTCGGGCCTCAGTTTTGAGGAGCTCTACAGAAACGCCTACACCATGGTGCGTTGCTCGATTCGACAATTCGTTTTCATTTAATTCTAGTACATTTGAGTCATAAAGTCATGTTTTCCTCAGGTGCTGCACAAGTACGGGGAGCGTCTCTACAACGGCCTCCGTCAAGTGATCGAGGAACACCTCCGCACCTCGGTATATTCCGTTTACGCTCAGCTCAACATTTCTCGTCAAAAACATTATGTTGTCCAATAGTTTTACAGTACCCTAAACTGTTGGACAGTGAACATTTCTTTTCACGTTCACAGTTCCTATTCGCAATGCTGTCACCACACCTAGCTAGCGTAGTGGTAACACTTTCGCTTGGCAAGAATGAGTTCGCGGGTTCAATTCCCACTGGTCACGCAAAGTTTTGTAAATTTGAAAACCTCATTAAAAGGACTCTGATCTTTCTCTAACCACTATTGTCTCTCATGAAAAGAGTGGAACTCATTTGCGAGCCTACTATTAGTGAAACGTATCGAAATGTCGAAACGTTCACTGGTTTACTCACTCGCTCAATAGCGCGGACTTTTTCCTCAAGTTACACTTGCCGTTGTCCATATTGAACTGTGAAGCCGCGTCATCTATATTTCAAAATCTCAATGATGTGCAGGTTCGCGAGACGGTGTGCGACTCGATCCAGGACCGCTTTCTGGAGACGCTCAACGCGGCGTGGCAGGACCACACGATGGCCATGGTTATGATCAGGTACACTTTGCTGGTTGTGTCTGTCTTATGTTAGATTGTGTTGTGCATCACACCCTCGCCCTGTTACAATCCATTTTCAGGGACATTTTGATGTACATGGATCGCGTCTACGTGCAGCAGAACAACGTGGAGACGGTGTACAACCTCGGACTCGGCATATTCAGGTGCGCTCAGTTTGATGCCATTGCGAAATGCAAAATCACTTTTGCTCCGATTGAGCAAGGCGATAAGGTGATATGATAACGGCGGCGAAGATTTGAAAAATTGGAAAATGCTTCGTGTCGCTTGTAGTATTGCAAAATCGAAAAAGTTTCACATGATTTTCATATGGCATTGGGTATTGATTGGTTGATTGACAGGGACGAGGTTGTGCGGCAGAACAACGTGGGCGAGCATCTGCGGGCGACGCTGCTGAAGATGATCTCCGAGGAACGGAACGGCAATCAGATCAACTGGTGGGATGAGAAGGCATCACTGCAGTAGTCACGCAGCAATACTGAGAAAACATGGGGTGAACAAATTCGCGAAAGGACAAACTTGGTGCGGCGGGAAATCACTAAAACGCGGGTTCCCGCTGTACCGAGTTTCGAGACTCGTTTCATGAATTGAGAGATTGAGACTGAGCACTGAGACCGACCGAGTTTCGATGCCAAGCGAGAGTTGATGTCATTTACTGTGGTTTAGTACAATGGTAGATCCTCTATCAATTGATGGTCTACTTTCATTTAGGGTTCAATGCATACGTGAAACATAATTGTGGTGAAAGAGGGAAAGTGAGCTTATGACGTGACGTGACGTGATGTTTTCAGGATGGGAGTGAAGCACGCTGCGCAGATGCTGGTGGCGCTGGGAATCGACTCTCGCGCCGTCTACGAACAGGAGTTCGAGGCGCCATTCCTCGAGGAGACCAGGGTCTTCTACAGGTACGACGAGAGGTCTATTACGTAGTTTGTATTCATGTGTTTTTTCTTTTGTTTCAAGTTTCACGTTTTCTTTATTTGTTTTTTTTTCAGGGAGGCGTCGCAGAAGTTTCTCGCCGAGAACAGCGCCAGCGTGTATGTGAAGAAGGTGGGAAATGGAAGGGTCTTTGAACAGTGAATTGCCTATACTAAATATGTTGGTATATTTTATATTACCTTTACGTGAAACGTAGTTTGTTTGTTTATCAGCCTGATTCCGACATGTACATACAATGGTAGCATGATGGGTTATCTGGACGCACACACAATCCTACAGTGGGGTATTGGGGCTCCTTGGCTGGAACAGTGCGGCGCGAGTCCTGACTGTTCATGGTAGATGGGCGTGAACATCGCGAAGTGACCAGTTCCGGATGCGAGGCGTGGTAGAAGATCTTGAAAGACTGCCGCCGCCGATGGTAGGGCTCTCAGAGGGTGAGAGTGGGTTCACGCGCCCCACCGGGAGGTAGTGGAATTCGGTAGAACAATTGCCCGCGAGGGGAATCGAACCAGCGACCGTTCACTTAGCAAGCTGTGACGCTATCCACTTGGCCAACCCGGCCCCCGTGAAACGTAGTGTTGTTGTAATTTAGAATTTGACATTTAGAAGTGCGCCCGCTGGGTGTTTTATATCAATTTATTATAGTTTGTGCGGAATTCTTAATTCCAATGATCTTGCGGTTCCGAATTAACATTTTGTTTTACTTGTGTGTTTTGACAGGTGGAGCAGTGTCTGGCGGACGAGGCTGACCGGGCGAAGCGCTACCTGGACAAGAACACGGAGAGGAAGATCCTAGAGGTGGGCACGGCACAATCATACAAGTATTGTAATTATACAATTAGTGAGGAGAGGTTATACCACGAACCGTTATTGCCTGAAATGTATCGATTTCGTCTGGCTAGTATTGTGTTGTAGGTTCTGGACGCGACTCTGATCACGGACCACCTGTCGACGATTGTCGACATGGAGAACAGCGGAGTGATCGCCATGCTCAGCAACGACAAGGTGGGCAAGTTTTTTGTGTGCAGAAGATCTTAAATTATGCAATTATAGTCAATTAGGAATGTGTTTGTTTGTGTAGGTGGAGGACCTGACTCGCGTGTACCACCTGCTGAAGCGAGTGTCGGAGGGGCTGCCCACCATGATCACCGCCATGAGCTCCCACCTCAGATCAAGGGTACACCCCCCCGTCTCTCTCTCTCCCTCTCTCTCCCTCTCTCTCTCTCTCTCTCTCTCTCTCTCTCTCTCTCTCTCTGATTCCTGATATGGTGTTGTTCAGGGCGAGGACATAGCGAACACGGTGAACGAAGGCGCGGACGGCAAGAACCCCGTCACGTTTATCCAGGTGCGAGTTGTTGATTTTTTGATTGGTTTTGTAAATCCGAGTGTACGACGATATAGATATCTTCCTACTTTTTTTTGTTTTCAGGATCTGTTGGATCTGAAGGACCGCTTCGACCACTTCCTCCTCGACGCATTCGCCAACGACAAGCAGTTCAAGAACAAGATGCAGACCGACTTTGAGTGAGTTTTCGATTTATTGATTACAAGTAGTTCACAAAAAACCTATTGCTGCATTACCTCTTCTTGTCGGGAAATGTGAATTGTGAAAATTATTTTGTAAGGTTTGGTAGCGATCTAAAAGACGAGTTTTATTACGCTCACGGAATCGTTTGTCGATTTGAAATAATATTGAAACATATTTTTATGACGAATAATATGAATGTGTTGTAGGCACTTCCTGAACATGAACAAGCGCGCGCCCGAGTATCTCTCACTCTACATGGACGACAAGCTCAAGAAGGGCAGCCGTGCGGTGCGTGGTATCCCCCCCCTTCTCTCTCTCTCTCTCTCTCTCTCTCTCCCTCCCTCGCTCTCTCTCTCTCCCTCGCTCTCTCCTCTATCATTGTGTATTGTAGATGAACGACGCGGAGTTGGAGCAGCTGCTGGACAAGTCGATAGTGCTGTTCCGCTTCCTACAGGACAAGGATGTGTTCGAGAAGTGAGTGAGAGAGAGAGAGAGAAGAGATACAGATAGAGAGAGCGAGAGACAGATAGACAGATAGAGAGAGAGAGGAGAGACGCCCCTCTGTTCAGGTACTACAAGCAGCACCTGGCGAAGCGTCTGCTGCTAGACAAGTCCATTTCGGACGACGCGGAGAAGTCGATGATCAGTAAGCTCAAAGTGCGTGGGATGTGGGAGGAATGATACTCAGCCACGCAGTTGGTACGGTAGATGCCGGGATTCTTCGGCATCTGAATGTGTAATTTTGAATTAGTTGATGTGACGACATTCTCAAGATTGATGTCATCTGAATCAGCAAATGTCAGATTGCTCGAGTGAAACATATTGTTTAGGCGATATTGTGGAGAAGACATTGGTTTTTACAATTAATATACAGAATTGAGGATGTAGTGAAACATACTTTAAAAAAAGTTAACTGTTCTATTTTTCAGACCGAGTGCGGCTGTCAGTTTACGCAGAAGCTGGAGAGCATGTTCAAGGTGTGTACAAGGATTTTCCAATGTTTATCACCTTATCACCTTATCAATTTGTGATTGGTGTATTTGCAGGACAAGGAGCTGTGGAACACGTTGCAGGCGACGTTCCGCGACCAGAGCTCGAGGGACAAAGTGGGTGCCAGCTTCGTGGGTGGTCTTAGTTTTATGTAGACCAAGAAGCCGTCTACTACGTATCAGTAATCAGCTTGATATCATGACCCACAGTTTTGGGTCTTGACTGTGTCCTTTATCAGATTTTGAAATGTTGTGAGAAATCTTAATGAGAAATTGCCAAAATCGACTTCAAGATAAGCGTTGTGGTTCATGTTATCCTAATGATACGTATTTCAGTCTGGTATGGAGATTACGGTGCGCGTGCTGACAGCTGGCATTTGGCCCACCCAGAACACGCAGTCGATATGCGTCCTCCCGCAGGTATTGATTGATTGGTTATTGATCATTGATTTTTATTTGATTTAGGTTGCGTCGACGGCGTTTGCGACGTTTGAGAAGTTCTACCTGGAGAAGCACACGGGAAGGAAGATCACACTGAACACACTGCTCGGGACGGCCGATGTCAAGGTGAGGAGAGAGAGAGGGAGAGAGGGAGAGAGAGAGAGAGAGAGAGAGAGAGAGAGAGAGAGGAAGAGAGAGAGAGAAAGGGAGAGAATTACTTATGTGTTTAGGCCATCTTCTACGGCGCGCAGGTTAAGGAGGAGGATATGAGCCAGCAGGTGAGTGGCTTTTATAGGGTGTAAATCCGTAACTTGTCGGTTTTCAGGAGTCCGAGGCGGGTCCGTCGAACGCTGTGGCGGTGCCGCGCAAGGAGGAGCACAAGATACTCCAGGTACGGTAGGGTGTAGAGGGTACTGTAGGTCGGTGTGAATGTGAGTTGAGTAGACGTTGCCCTCTTTGAGGTGACGACGCACGTGATGGTGATTCTGATGTGCTTCAACACTCGCCCCCGCGTCTCGTTCGAGGAGCTACAGGTGGGTGGGAGTGGGAAGGGGCATTGATACGGAGTGGATCTTCCATTGTTTCGGACTGCGCGATGAGTGCGTTTTTAATAGAGTTGAAGCGTATTTTGTATTTTTCCTCGTATACCGTATGTACGATTAGGCTTCCACTTGGACCCGTTTGCATTACGGTGAAATGTTATGCTTTTTTTCAAGATCGGGAAATGGTTGAGCGTCATGTGTGATGGCCTGATGGCGATGTGATGTTCAGACGAAAAAAGACAATGATCAGGGAAAGATGACCTGACTTGGTGATGTTGGTGTGCTGTTGCAGGCGGAGACGCAGATGCCTGACCGGGAGCTGCGCCGTTCGCTGCAGTCGCTGTCGATGGGCAAGCCGACACAGCGCATACTGTGCAGGAAGAGCGCCGCCGGAGGAAAGGACATTGGTCAGTCATCTCTCCTCCCTTCTTTCTATACCGCTTATCACCTCGTCTTTTCTTTTTGTTTCTGTCGCGTGACCTCTGTGTTGTTCTCATTTCGAGATTTCAGAGGCAAAGGACGAGTTCTACGTGAACGACGCATTCACGTCGAAGTTGACTCGCATCAAGATTCAGCAGGTGAGGGAGAGGGAGAAGGCGAGAGAGTAGAGCATGAAGGGGACAGCTCTCATCTGGTGGTCATTTGCAGGTGACAGCCAAGGGAGAGACGGAGCCGGAGCGACGAGAAACGAATAAGAAGGTGTGTCGCTGAGTGTGTAGCTATGATATGAAATGTGTGTCAAGTCCACGATGGCGATGTGTTTGTGCAAGACTGCAAAGCAATTTCGGTCAGCAAGCAGTATTGCATCTCTCGATTGATTGCCGTTCGTGCATTCACCGCGCTTTTGCTTTTGATTGATGGATGAGTATTGAATATCAATTTATTTATTGTCGTTTCAGATCGAGGAGGACCGTAAGCACGAGGTGGAGGCGGCTATTGTGCGTATCATGAAGAGTCGCAAGAAGCTCGCCCACAACAACCTGATCAGTGAGGTACGGTAACAGACGGACTACTGTAGCTGATGTTGCTTGTTTCAGGTGGCGACACAGCTGCACCACCGCTTCCCACCATCGCCGCAGCTCATCAAGAAGGTGAGAGGGAAGAGTACTGTGTTGAAGGTATACTGTATGTCTATTTGAGCGCATCGAGTCGCTGATTGAACGCGAATACCTGGCACGCGATAAGGACGACCACAAGTTGTACAACTACGTGGCGTGATTGGAGGCGGGATGAGCCCGGCCGACCCAGCCCTGCTTGGCGACTTGTTCTACTCGTATCCAATTCATTCTTTCCCATCTCCTTACTCCCCCACTCGGGTACTACGCTCCTCCCACCTCCCCCTCTTCTCCCCTCGCCCCTCGCTGTATACACTTGCGTGCATAATCGCGCTCCCCCTCGCCCCGCCCTTCATTGACCCGCCCCCTCGCAGCCCCGGTTCAACCTGTGTTTTGTTAGAGAAATGCGCGTATTAATTGTGCACCGCGTTGGAGGTAAAACGAATTTTGAAATGTGATGTATGAAGTTGGTTCTGGATAAATGTGTAAATTTTGGCAATTTATTTTAGATAAAATAAATAATGAACTGTGTTTTTGTTCTGGTAAACGCGCTCTAATTTTTCCCCATATTGATTGATTCTGTAAAAATCGTCCTTAGTGTTGCATTGTGTGCGCACGATGAGCTTTCCTTTTCACTTTTTTTTTGCGCGATCGATTGTTTTAAATTGCATTTGTTTGTTTTTCTTGGGTTTTTTATCCTCGTTCATGTTTTTCGGTTGTAGCTAAAAAGTAGTACTTTGTTCCAGCAGATGATGTCGATTGAAAAGGAAAATCGTGAGTACGCTCTGCCAAAGAAGCGCAAGAACGAGAAGGACATCTACCATCGAAAGGTTGGAAGATTGATTCTTTGGATGTGTATGGAAACGTGGTTTCGTTTTCATCGAGTTCTGGTCTGAAAGATATTGTTTACAGTATTTCACTGTGCGCAAGCTGGGTCTGTTGGAGAGGGACGAGTACGGCTGCGCCTCCATCTACACGTGCGCCTTCTGCTGCTGCGCATTCAGCTTCCACTACGCACAGCTGCGGTGGGTGGTGGAAGAGGGAGGGGTCTGTAAAAAGTGAGACTCGAATTCGTAATTTTTTTTCGTGTTTGTTGCAGTGAGCACATTGAGCGCGCGCACCCGGAGGAGCTCCACTGGTTCCCGCCCAATCCGCAGCTGCTCATCAACTACCGCGTCTTCGGCCAACACTATAAGGTAGGAGTTGTAGTTTGCATTGGGAAAACTTGAACTTGTCCACTATATCTTGCGGTCTGTTCCTGCGGCAGCATCATCTACCCACCCAAATGTTACGGTAGCATGTACATTCTTGTATTTGTTTTTCTCTTTATTTATTGCTCCCATGTATGCCTATTCTTGCCGATTAAAATAAACATTAAATTACAATTAAAAAAGCTTCGGATTTATTCGACGCATCATCACCTGTACTTATTTTAATCAAATTTATTCGGTTTGAAACATATTGTTGCATGATTTGAAAAATGAAACCATATGTATTATTGCAGCGGAACGAGTACGTGCTGACGGACAGAGTGGACGAGAAGGGAGCGCCGGTGTGGGTGAGTGGGGTGAAGCTGTCCACTGGCGCTAAAAGATGAGCGATTGGGGCGGGGGTTGTCTGGAGCGACGTACAGCAAGGCCGCGACTGACCCCGGGTGGTGGATGGGGCTGGCAGTGGACATAGCATGTTGCAGAACCACCTGCCGCGTCCGGTAGAGGTGGACGAGGCGGACGACGAGGTGCTCGTCGACGGGTTCTCGCCCGGTCAGCACTTCATTCCCGCCGTGGTCGGTGCCATCATGTTGTCTTTGTTTCATTGATTTCATATACGATTATTTTATTCACACTGATTTATGAAACATATTTAGGGCCACGCGCCGATGGAGCATTTCCGCGGCGAGCGGCGCAATTTGCGCGAGCGCGAGCCGGTGTACCGCTTCCCGGCGCTCATCGACAAGCAGTGGGCGAAGGAGCAGCTGAAGGAGCTGCACAAGATTGTGGAGGAGCGGAAGGTGGGGGGGGGAGAGTGTGTGTGACTGACCACCATTTGAGGAGGAAAGGGATGTTTCGTTTCAGAAGACGCGCCCGTCTCGCTCCCTCAAGCGCAGCAGCAGCAGCTGGAGCGCGCGCCGCCGTGAGCCGAATTCGAACGACAGAAAGGGTGGGGAGAAGAGGAGGCGGGTGGACAGTGGGGCTGCTGCTGCCACCACCCCGAGGGGTCGAAGGACCGAGGCGACCTCTACCACTCCCGAGTCTGTCCCGCTTGTGAGGAAGAGTGGGGATAGGTCTGCTCGCGAGGTGAGTGCGGTTTGTTTAGCTTTTGTGTGAACTGGATTTTCAGGAGACGACCACTCCTAGGTCCTCTCGTGTGACGAAGAGAAGGGAGAATGAGGCGTCTGTTCCCACGGTTGACAAGGCTACGCAGAAGGATAGGGTGAGGAGTGTTTGTTTATATTGAGTTTAAGTTTGGACTCACTGGATGAATTTTCAGGAGAAGACCACTTCGTTGAAGAAGAAGGAGAAATATGCGGCTGCGCGCACAACGAACGAAGTAGCTGAGTCTCGTGTTATGGGCGGCCATCTCACTCCTGGTTCTGGTGGCGAGATGGGGGCGAGCAAGGTGAGTTATGCTATTTTTGGATTTTGGTTCTATCGAATGTTCATTTGAAGGAAGCTAGCCTGAATGCCGGTGTGGAACACTATGAGAATGAAGCTCGCAAGGAGGTGAGACTATCTCGTTTTATGCACTTCTATTTTTAGAAGGATAACGAAATGTGCTCGTCGGTAATGCATCCGAAGGAGTCGAACACGTCGCATGTGGAGAAAATGAAGGTGGTCGAGGGCGAGGGAGATGTGGAGGAGGAGGGCGACGGGGATGGTGTGGCTCCCAAGAAGAAGGTTCAGGTGAGTGAAGTGTGGATAGGGTTAGGGTGGGGCATGCGTGGCTTGTTGTTTTTGGATAAACTCCTTTACCTTTTTGAAGGAGGGCACGACGCATCGAGATGAGATGGGCGTGGTCGAGGAAGAAGTGGATGTGGAGCATGGTGATGACAATGACGAGGCTCCCGAGGAGACGGTGGATGTGAGTGTGGTGTGTGAAGAGGGTGGAATCCGACTGTCGACATGATTGTAGGACACGGATGTGATGGCGGAGAGCGATCAGCCGATGGAGGAGAGTGAGAACGGCATAGACATCGGCGGACTCGATTCGACCGAGGACAGCAATCTCGACGATCTCGAGGCGCTGGAGAGGAACCTGGAGTCGTTCCGAGTGGAGGAGACTCCGGAGGCGGAGCAGGGGGAGATGATGGAGCTGATCATGCATGGCCCGCTGCTGGACGGCGAGCAAGACAGGAGGGAGAGGGAGGAGGAGAGGGGAGATGCGATAGAGATGGAAATGACTGGAGTGGACGGAGAGGAGACGGGGGAGGAAGTGGACATGCTGCCTTCCGACCAAGGAGGCGGGGAGGAAACGATGATGGATGGGGTGAGTTAACATCACGCTGACTGGTTTATGGAAGTATTGCAGGACTCGGACGGTGAGTCTGGAGATGAGGAGGTCGTGGATGGTGAGATGGAGGAAGGCGGGGAGCAGGAGATGCTCCATATTCTCGCGCACGGTCCACTGGAGGAGGAGGAGGATGGAGACTCGCTGGCGTCTGGCGAGGCCGAGGAGACGGGCCACGATCAAGGAAGTGAGGTGAGTACAGGTCAACGTCAAAGGTGTATCCAGGATCGCGTTTCATTAACATAAAGTACACGTACGCATGTAAGGAGCTGGGTAGCCAAAATATGGAAGTCCTCGTATAGAATTGTTCGCGGCGGGTATACTTCCAGTGACCGGGTGTATTGCAGGATCACTCGGACTCGGCGGACACGATCGAGTTGGACGAGGAGGAGGTGGAGTGGGCGCGGGAGAGGGAGCAGGCGAGGAGGGACATGACAGTGCTGCGCGGAGACTGGATCGAGGGGAACGAGTGTGGAAGGACGTACGCGCCTCCCGACGGCTGGCAGAAAGACGACGGGGAAGAGGACGAGGAGGAGGAGGTGAGTTGTTGTTGTTGTTGTTGTTGTTGTTGTTGTTGTTGTGTATCATCTGATTACAGATTGCCGTGCCGAAGCGGGAGTGCGAGGATCTCGTGAAGGAATGCAAGGCGATTCAGAAGAGGGAGTACGAAGAGGTGAGTAATGTGAGGGGTGAGGGTTGAGTAGGTAAAACGAAACGGCTGGGACGTTTTTTTCGTATTGTGCAGTACGCTTGCAGTACGCTTCCTGCAGTACACTTCACAAATAATTAATTTCTTTTTGAACATGAATGTTTTCAGGCCAAGAAGATGAACGAGGAGAGCAAGAAGAACATTCTGGAGGAGTTCCGAGCGGCGGCCAGCCACTTTCCCGGACTCGGCGGCGATGTTCTCGGAGAGTTGGTGAAGAAGGCACGGGGCGAAGAGGGTGATAAAGTGAGTAAGTGATCATTTTGTTCTCTCTCAATGAGTATCATCCAGGTGATCCGCGAGCAGTCTCTCATAGCGTTGAAGAAGGAGAAGGAGCGCGTGAAGAAGTGCGAGGCCGAGGAGGATAAGAAGAAGGGGGATGACTCAGACTCGGAGGGATGGGTGACGGCCTCGGAAGGAGAGGAGGTGGCTGTGGACAGGGAGAAGGAACAGACCGCGTATCTCGATGCGACGTTGCAGGGCGATGGAGGAGAGGGCATGGAGGAGCACGTGGAGGAGGAGCAGTGCTCCGTACTCACTGGAGAGGAATAGAAGGAGGAGCCTCCGACTGTGAGAGTAGATACTCACGTGTTTTTGTTCTCACTCTGTCAATTTACTTACACGTGCATACCCTTGAGGTGATTTGTTTTGTTACTGTTACTGTAGGTTGTTTCCTGTTGATTTGTTTGTGTAATGCGTAGTTTATTGTTTCCGTTGTTGATGATGTACAGTACTCGTTGTATTGTTTAGCCCCCTGGTTCCCCTCTGGTATGTCCTGTATAGTTGAAAGTGTTGTGAAGTCTGTTGGCTGCAGTGTACTCGACTCGGTTGTTATCTTTCCCAATTGTTCTCCTCTGGTATGTCCTATCCATGTATTTTACAAAAATCTATGTCTTACATCTATATCCATATTGTACATAATATGTAAATAAATGCCGTTCCAAAGTCTTACTCTCTTCATTGTGAAGAAAGAGGTTGCACTAGCTCCATCGATATCTCTATACTACTGTATGATGTACTGTAACTGCTGGATCTAACACTGACGAGTGGGTTGTAACCTGATCCAGAGCGTGTTAGTCCTTCGATCTATGTATAGCCTGCGCCAGTTGATAGTTTTCGATCGACCTCGCTTGCAGTTTGAAATACGGTACCACGTCTGTCTCTTTAGTTTAGTTTTGCGCGCTATTGCCGAAAGCCGAAAGCTCTCCGTCTTGCTCTGATCTACTCCACCTCACGCAACTTATTGCGAGCATAGAATTATACCTTACATGCAGCTCGATTTTTTTACAGTTTGGTAGTGAGTGTTAGACCAAAAGGCTTTGACTGTGGCATTTTTCTATATCTGCGGCGGCACGGATTTCGTCGCCGCGGACTGGCGGTCACAGCTGGGTATATCTCTGCTTGTTTTCATGTGCTTTCGCTTTTGCTGAATTAGATTTAGATAAGCTGAATCTATTTACGCATCGGAACAGTATTGTATAGGGACGGAATGGATCAAGGATTGCAACTGCTACACGTGACTGGACACGAGTAGGAACACTGCAGCCTGCAGCTGTATTTGCAATGCCTTGGCTTATTGGAAACAACAAGAAATTTCGGTACCAAAACAGCTATAGATAGACATCGGAAAGACATTTGTGTCCTTGTTTCACTGTCCAAGTGGAAAAACCGCAGATGTGCTTATCTACGATACGTGGGGCGTCGTTCAGTCCGGAGTCGGAGAAGAACCAGTAGCGAAGCTTTTTGTTGAAGTGGCTACTGCCAGCTGGCTCCATCTCTACTCAGCGATTCGCAGTGAGTTTCGTTGAACTATCACTGCGAAAGAGACAACTGTAGTTTGTAGTAGAGCTGTGATCACTTGCATGACGTCAGTGACTAGGAGCGTAGGATTGGCGCCAAAATTTGACCCACTCTCGGCTGACTCCTCCCCACTCTCCGGCATTCCTCGATTGATTCGGTCTTACAGAGTGGCTTATTTCTGTCTGTCAATTGTACATGTGCTTCTGATATCTATAGTTCTGTCCTTCTCTCATGGGATGTTCTCAAGCCATATGATGTTATGCGATTGCTTGCTTGTTTGTTTGTTTGTTGTTGTTGTTGTTGTTGTTATTGTATCCTTTCTCACTTCGCAGAATGCGCGTGGCGTTGATTTTGCTGCTGCTCGCGGGCGCCTGCCTCGCCAGCCCCATGCTCAAGAAACACAAGGTATTGATTTATTGATTGGTGGCAGTGTTTATTGATTGATTATCGATTAGGCGACGAGCACGACGCCGGAGCCGGAGAAGGCGCCTGTGGAGAAGTACACGTACACGGTGTTCGGCTGGGACTTCCAGCTGCCCGACTGGTGCTACTCGGTCATGTGAGTTGTTTACTTGTTTACTATGACGTCACTAATGAGTTGTTATGATCTGTGGCGTCACTACTGACTATGACGTCATTTCTCAGGGACTGGACGTTCGGCGCGACGCCCAAGTTCGACAAAGTGAAGCTGCCGGAGAACTTCAACCAGACGCGGCAGTTTGTCAAGAAACTGGTGCATGATGTGAGTTGGATGGCGAGTGGTTATTGATTGATTGTTGTAGAGAGTATCGATTGATTATAGGTGACGAAGGACGGGCGCTCTCGCAGCTTTGCCGCCGCCTACCTCAATGGAATGTGAGTATGACTGGTTTTTTATTATGTGAATTCCTATGGTCAGAAACAGCAGAAATGTCACTTGGAAATATCTTTTGGTTCTTTCTGCGATCGCTTCTGACCTTAGGCCACGGGTCTATTATTGGATTGCCTGGCGTTGCAGGGTGTTTGTGATTCTGTACACGTGTCTGCTCGTCAAGCAAGTGACCCTCTCGCTCAAGATCCAGAAGGCGCGCCAGACTGTGCCCGTCAAGGCCAAGGGTGGGTATTGTTGTTTACTGCCTTGTTTACTTGTCGCAGGCCTCCGCCGCCAACACACGCTGTCCCCCATCGAGCGCACCACTCTTCCTAGGGATGGCGAGGCTGTCGAGATGGAGATGAACAGGAACGGTGTGTTCAAGTTCGGTATTGTTCTGATCAGCTCTTTAAAAGTGCTGCTGACATCAGATAGCGCGGCTTTGTTTCCACCGTTTTTTCAGACTCTCCCTCTATGCTGGCTTTCGGTGGTTCGATCCCCACCATCTCGTCTTCTATCATGCCCCAGTTTGACCCGATTGATCTTCGCGATCGTGCGGCGGAGAGGGAGGAGCGGACGGATAGGACGCATGAGAGTGGGGAGGAGGAGGAGGATGTGAAGACGGGCGGGAGCGGCACGAGCAGCAAGGGCCGCCCGGCGAGGCTCGAGGACCTGGCCGATCTGTTCAGCCCCGACGGGTCGCGTAGGAAGGTCACTCCCGCGGTTGTCAACAGGGTTGGTTCCAGCCCTGGAGGGGAGGAGATCCGCAGCAGTCCGCATGTGTAAGGTGAGAGAAGTGGAAGAGAGTTTTATTAGTGTTTCTATACAATGTTAACGTTGTGACAATGTTGGAGAGAAAGTTCTATTGTATTTATTTTGCATAAAAGTTTTATTCACTTTTTGGTGAGGTTGTAGCGATATTGTGCACTTTCGTGCGACACTCGTGGTTGTTTTGCACAACTCGAGGTTTGCGTGACGAACGTTTTCGCATTTTTACCTATGTTGATGTCTATGTCTATGTTGTGATTACATGTTTGTTTGTGTAGTGTTATCTATAGAAAATGATCAATAGTATTCACCCTTTTGTTTACATTGCAGATTTGCAGGTTACTCTCTTTCAGCAACTTCCATTGATTCAGAATTGCGTTCGAGGATTTTTGTAATCTTATCTGTGGTTCGGAAACATCGATTGTTCTTATCGGCTCTGTCTCTTGATATCGGTGGTCCATTGCTTGTCGCGCTACCCCATTGTTGTTATCTTGTACATCGCCGCTGTTGGGACCTTTCTGTTGAGTTTGCATTTTCCTTCATCTCTCTTCTGCAATTCCTGCTTCTTCAGCCAGTAGCGTCTACTACTATTTACTACTTTCTGATTCGGTTGAGATTAGCCGCGTTTGCTTGATTGATGCCAATTGTATATGCAGTAATCCTGCAATGTGCAATCGATGATCTAGTTTTGCTCAAAAACAGCGTCGCTGCAACGCTGGCCTTGGATATACATACATGTGTGGTGGTCAACAAACAGGCCATTTCACTTTTACCCGTTCGCACAACGGGGAACGCACACAAAATGTTTACACTATTGATTCTCGTGCGCCCGGACCCAGCGCAACCTCGTGATGACTTTTCTTTGATGTTGATCTCGTCTCTCACTGTAGCGCTGAATCAACCGTGATTATGCGTGCTTGGTAGAATCACATTAGTGATCAGTCTATTATTGATATCTTCCATATTGACTTCTGACCGCTGACTGTTCCCGTGCGTTGTAAATCACAAGTTTTATTGTAAACAGATTGAATCATCGTGTGCTCTTGTGAAATGGCTATCTCTCTCCACTGCGCGCCACTGCACCATAACAACTCGCTGTTTATCGTACTCGCCTGCACCATCTGTAATCTCGAATGATCGTTGTAATCGTTGCTTTTCAGACTTGTCACAGCCTCAAACGCCACAAGGATGATGAAGACTGCTCTCTGCGCGCTTGGTGAGTTAAACAAAACTGTATTTGTTACATGAATTATCATATACCTTGTAGCGCTCGCTTGCGCCGTTTCCGCCGTGTCGTGGCACGTTGAGAACGAGGCTGGCCGCACGTGCCTCCTCCTCGAGGGAAAGGTGGCCGCTACACTCAAGTTCAACACCAAGGTGAGCTTCTACGGGAAACGAGATGAAAATATTGCATAATCATGTTTCAGAAGTTTGGAGATGTGACGCACACGATCACGATTGACCAGACGCAGTCGGTGGAGGGCAACTGCACCGCCGTGCACAACGGAAAGAGCGCCCAGAACCTGCACGTGAGTGATGGGTATCGATTTATCAATTTGAATAAGACTTCATGCCTGTGTTTGTAGATTCGCTTCTTCCCCAACAACGGCAACGGCAGCGACTTCCTCGGAGGACAGGAATGGGAGCTGAACCTGTGGTTCGCCAGCAGCGAGGTGGGCAAGGATTCCAAATTGAGTGATGATGGTATGATTATAATTGTTGTTTTCAGAAGACTGCTTTCGAGCTGATGGACTACGAGCTGCTGTCGGCCGAGGACCCGGCCCTGAACGGCACGGCCACGCGCACCTTCATCAAGTCTGAGTCGGCCGACCTGGACATGATGGCGCAGGGCACGCACGCGTTCAAGTGCTCGTCGTCCGGCCTGGCCCTCTCGAACGACTCGACCCTCGAGTTCAGCGACCTCCGCGTCATTGCCTTCGCCTCCCTCGCCGAGCCCAAGTTCCAGGAGGGACAGAGTGAGTTGGACTCATTCTTGGCGTGAGATTGTATCAAGACTGTTCTGATTATGTTGTTGCAGTGTTCGAGCAGTGCTTCCTCGACTCGCGCACCTCGGACGTGGTCCCCATTGTGGTGGGCGCGTGCCTCGCCGGCCTGGTTGTCGTCGTGCTCGTCGCCTACCTCGTCGGACGCGCCAGGGCCAAGCGCCAGGTGAGAGGCCTGTACACTTGTAGATGCTCAATGAGTGTGTTGCAGGGTTACGCCTCGGTCTAAGCGCCAAGCGAGCACGACAGTTGCTGTATTCGATGCTCATTGTCACACACCACACCCACACTGTTGCACTTTGTACATCCCACTTTTCCACTTGTTAGTATTCAGTCTCTTATGCTTTCTGGTAAATCTACCTATCCAGCCATGCACTCTGTGTCTATACGAAGTAGTTTTCAGTAGTCAGTTGATCAAGCCTTATGTGAATCTTTCGACTCCTCGCCCCTTTTGAGGCTCCTCCCAATAAGTGATTGCAATCCTCGTGTGACCGTGAAAACGTGTTTTAACCGCTCTCATTTATTCCATTTTGATGATTTTGCGATGATTGTATTTTGGTATAAAGTCTTTAGTATTTATTTGAAGATGATTGAATAGAATCGGTCGAGTCGCCGTCGCATACCTCCGTTTCTGTCCTATAAGTTGGTCCCGCACACCGATCGTAGTCTAGCATTTTATGTATTGTTGGTACCTTGTTACGTTTTAATTTTGTTTTAGTCATGAGCGTCTTGTTTTCTATTCTATTGTAGTTTGTAATTTAGTTGGTTGATTGTAGTTTATGCCTCATCACCCCTCCGCCTCTTCCTCGCAGCAGACCACCCAGCCGAAGCAGCCGAGCAACTTTGATTTGATGGACTTTGACGAGGTATCGATTTATCGATCCGTCATGAATTGATGGATTACGTGCTTCAGTCGACGACCCCGACCGCCATAGAGAAATCCGAGCCGCTCGTGCACACCGACTTCTACAACGACTTCGGAGACCTGTTTGCCAACGACGCCTGAATCCATTGACAGATTAGACTAAACTCCACTTCTCCGTTGATTGTCTCTTCTCACTACTACCAACTACCATGCTCCGCTCACGTCAACACTTGCTCATCGGCCGGCGGTGTGCGCATAAGGTGGGTGGGTATTTATGTTTGGTTTTCTCTGAAAGAGAATTGATGCGTTATTGGAATTTATATTTTTGTGGTTAAGTGGTGATGAACTGAAACGTATTTCCCTTGTGTTGGTTGGTTACAAGCCCATAGCGCATAAGTTGGGGCTTTATGTGATTGTGATCTTTGGAATTGACGACCAATTGGTAGAGTGGTGATATCTGAAGCCTTGTTGGTTTCAGGTGTCGGTGCAGCTGGGGGCGGGCGACTCGCTGGAGCTGAAGACGGGCCACATGGCGCGGTTCGCAGACGCCGCCGTCGTCGCCAGCCAGGGAGACAGCGCCGTCAGTGGGGGATGTCTGTCCGTCTGTCTGTCTGATTCGGACAGACAATGTTAGATTGATGGGAGTTGAGAGTAGCTCTGTGGTTCTAGTTCTGAAAGATTAGTGTATGTCGATTTTCAATATGTATTTTGTTTGCAGGTGCTGGCGACGTGTGTGTACCGTCACAACTCGTCGCCGACCGGCTTCACTCCGCTCACGGTCGATTTCAAGTCGGTATTGTTCAAGCATTTCCATCTATTGTTCACTCAATGCATATTTGTTTGTAATATTTCTGTGAAACATACCATTTGTTGTGTCAGGCAGTCTGCGTCGGCGGTGGGCCGTATCCCGACCAACTACCTTCGGCGGGAGCTGGGGCAGAGTGACGCGGACGTGCTGACCAGCAGGGTCATCGACCGCTCCCTCCGCCCACTCTTCCCCGCCGGATGGGGCAGCGAGACGCAGGTGTGCCATGTTTGCTATTCATTATGCATATGAAAGGTATCAACATGAACGTACTCGGTGAAGCGAATTGTAATTTGATCATGTTGTCGAACATGATCACTATTGGAAACGTATTATGTCTAGTTTGAAGTGTATCATTTATTATCGATATCTCGAAAAAGAGACATTATTGCAGTTGGCAAATATCATTGAACTGTAGTTGGTTTTTGAAACGCATTTCTGATCGATTGTGATTGGAGGTGATCTGCAAGCCGCTTGCCCTGGACGACGGCGGGGACGCGGTGATACTGGGCATCAACGCCGCCGCCGCCGCCGTCCACGTGTCCAGTGTGCCCTTCGACGGACCAGTCGCCGCCGTCCGAGTCGGCATGATTGGAGGGGAGGTGCGTGATGGTCCCACAGTATCTTTGTCCCAGAGCATGATGTTCATTATTTCAGCCGATCCTGAACCCCTCCCTGGAGGAGCGCCGCGCCTCCCAGCTCGATCTGGTTGTCTCGGGCCGCGATGGCGAGAAGGTGGTCATGATCGAGATGGACGGACAGCAGGTGAGGGGGGAGGGGCATACTGTACTTTGTGTACTGTGGGTAAAGTAACACATGTGTGTTTCCCAGATTGGTCTGGACTTGATGGAGCGTGCTGTGGACGTGGCGATGCGGGGAGTGGACCAGCTGCTGGCTGCGCAGGCCGAGCTGCGCGGCAAGGCAGGCAAGCAGAAGGCACTGGTGAGGGGTTGGTCTCATTGCGCTCTATTGATTTTTAAAGGAGAGGAGCACGGAGTGATGAAATGAAATGATCAGCTGCTATCACACGTCAAAAATAATGATACATAACGTCAGTTATTCGTGGCGGGACCAATTTTGAAAATTAATTCCCATTGGAAATTCGTGCCAAGTTTGTACTACACCACGAAATACTGACGCATTGCCTGATTTTCAAGATGCCATTTCATTTTATATCAAGTTTATATTAAATGATATAATTTTAATTTTGGTTTCAATTTGATCGCCATATCAATATTGACTATGTCGACTTCATGTCATTATTCCGTGCACCTCTCCTTTAAGACACGCAGGGGTTGTGTGTTATGTTCAATATAGAGGTGATTAGACTCGAATTATATTTCGATTATACTGTCGAGAATGATTGCAATTTGAAACATAATCTGTCCAGTTTTACATGTATCGTAGTTGATATGAGAGTTTTGGGTATTTCAGTGCACGTCTTCTCTGTACGACACACAGATGATCAACGAGATTCGGGAGCTGAGCGTGGACAGACTGTACTACGTGCTCACCGACGCCAACCACGACAAGGTAGAGAGAGGGAGAGAGAGAAGAAGAAGGGTTGGTGAAGGCGACACTCCACTGTTCCACTCCTAGACGTCCCGCGACGTGGCTATCCGCGAGATAGGCTCTGACGTGGTGTCGTCTCTGGCTGGCGCCGACTCTGCCAAGGCGGCCAAGGTCCAGATGGCATACAGCTGGGTCGTCAAGCAGGAGCTCAGGTGAGCGAGAGGAGGGGTGGATGAAGTTGTTCCCGATGTAGTCATGTAGTTATGGTATTGTCGAGACAAGTTATGATAATGATAGTGGCTCGTGGTAAACAGGATATGCTCTGAGCTCTGAGTCGTTGTGACAATGTTGGAGAGAAGCTCTGAGCTCTGAGCTCTGAGCTCTGTCCAATATGTTGTTTCTGTCTGTCGACAACAAAGTTTCATGCCTGTTCACACCACTGCTTGAGTCATCATTGAGAAACCGAAAAAAAGGAAATTCGTTCACAACTCACGACGTAAAAACAATATAATAAGGCGCAGTCCATCAATACACATCTGAATGATGACACCTGAATGTGTTCAGGAACCACATCCTCGACTCCGGCATGCGGTGTGACGGGCGCGGTCTCACCGACTTCCGACCCATATCCATCGACGTGGACGTGTACAGGAAGCTGCACGGCAGCGCCCTCTTCCAGAGGGGACAGACACAGGTCGGTGTCTGTCTGGCAGTGGCATCTGTACTGTATGAGTGGAGAGGCACTGTGGTGATAGTCGTCTGTAAATTTGATGTTTTTTTTTCCTTTTTCTATTGAAGAAATCATTTCAATTTCTGAAAAGTGCTGTTCAGGTGTTGTCGACTGTGACCTTCGACTCTCCGTCTGCCGCCTTCCACCCCGACTCTGTCAGCCAGTTGCTGGGCGCGCAGCAGAGGAAGCAGTTCATGCTGCACTACGAGTTCCCCGCCTACGCCACCAACGAGCTGCAGACGGGCAGGGGTCAGTGACAGTAGCAGATAAATGATAAATGCATGTACCAGAATTGCATCTACTTGGTCTATCACACACTGCTTCGGCCATATCACCTGACAGTTGTGCTATTGTCCGACTTGTTTATTTTTGTGGCTTTGTCCATTTTTCGTACAAGTTGCTGTTTGGAGGTGTGAACCGGCGGGAGCTGGGTCACGGCGCGTTGGCGGAGAAGGCGCTGCGGCACGTGGTGCCCGGGCACTTCCCCTATGCGATCCGACTGGCGTGTCAGGTGCTGGAGTCGAACGGGTCGTCTTCGATGGCGTCGGCCATCGGGGGCAGCCTCGCCCTCATGGACGCCGGAGTGCCACTCAAGGTGGGCGGACGGGGGGGGGGATCGATCAGGGTGAAGTTCCGACTCGCCGATTGTGGGTGGATTGAATTGTAGAATTAGGGTGAATTGTTGACTAATCGATTGTGGGTACAAAGCTGCGGCTGTATTCATGATTATCTTGTTCTTGAAACATGTTATGTGTGTTTTATGGTGGGCAGACGGGGGTTTAAATCGATGAGAGTCGCCTGATTCTTGAATTTATGCGTATTGTTATGCTGAGACTTGGCTGAATTGTTAACTCGTTGTGGGTTTCTGGCTAGCTAGGGATGTGAAACATGTTTTGTAGTGGATTATTATTTTGATGAACGTCTTCACGATGCGATATTGACTTTCTTATTGGGCGTAGTGTTTATGAAAATTGTGAAACGTATTATATGAATATTTAATGTTTTACGATTGCAGAACCCTGTGGCGGGTGTGGCTATCGGTCTGGTGACGGGTGAGGAGGGAGACGAGAAGAGGAAGGACGAGTACCGCATACTCACAGACATCCTCGGAATAGAGGACTACGCAGGCGACATGGACTTCAAGGTGGCCGGTCAGTAAGGGGGGGTGGGTTTGACAAGGATGAAACTCGAATCATTGCCTTTGTTCTGTACTTTTCATTGTGTTTTGAAGGTGAAACGTAGTTCATAGGTGAAATGTAGTTCATAGGTGAAATGCGGGATGAGCCGTGCGTATCAAATTACACTTGTTCTGTGAGACTTCACTATGTTGTGAATGTGAAACGTAGTTTATATGTTTTCTTGCAATGACTTTTGGTTTGAACCGTGATTGTCTGATGGTGTTGGTAATAGTATACTCTTGTTGTACTCTTGTACTTACGATTACTGTACTGTATTGTTGTTACTCGCCACCCCGCAGGCACATCGTCCGGCTTGACAGCCGCGCAGCTGGACGTGAAGATTGCCGGTCTGACTCGCCGCCAGCTGTCGGAGGCGTTGGAGCGGGCGCAGGCCGGGCTGCAACACGTGCTCGCCAAGATGGACGCCGCCATTGCCAGGCCCAGGTGGGAGAGTGATGTTGGTGATGATAGACTAAACGGACGATTGAAATTGAAGATGGATGGTGATGTACGGTATTGTTTTGAGTGTGGAACGTATTTGAAATGGATGCGTTTGGTGTGAAGTTATTAGTACGTTCGTATATGTTCTTTGCAGTTTAGAAAGATTTTATTCCATTTTACAATGTAGAATGGGGCGATGGTCATAGTAAAGGTGTGTGTGATTGGTTGAAAGAGGTGTCTGCAACTTTCGATTGACTACGAGTTGGAAAGTCAGTTATTTGCATGGCGAGAAACGTAGTTGAAGTGGAAGTGGTACGGGGGTATAGATGTTGATGATTGATGGTTGCAGGCCCGAGTTCAAGTCTACAGTGCCGGTGATGGAGACGATGCCTCTGGAGATATACAAGCGACACGCGCTGTTCAGAGCGGGCGGACTCAACGCCAAGCTCATCGAAGCAGAGACGGGCGTCAGGGTGGGGACGGGGAGGGGATGGGGGGAAGGGATACTAGTAGGCAGAGTTTATGAATCATCTTGAGGGCGGGTAGAAGGGCGCTTTAGGGATTGATGGATTTGGGAAGCATGTATCCGATCCGTGCAGATCTCTTCCGAGGACGACGCGAACGTTGCTCTGTGCGCTCCGAACCGCGACAGGATGCGGCAGGCCAAGGAGATGCTCAGCAAGTGGGTTGGGGGGGGGGGGGGGAATGGAACAGATTCGGACTGCAGTGTTTTGAAATAGACGTGGTATGTGATGTTTGTGAAACTTAATTGGTGTCGGCATACGTAATCTGGTACCCATTGGAGGAGGAGGATTACTAGTTTCAAAATCACACGTGGTATAATATTTTTGCGAAACGTATTGTTGCCGATATAGCGGTTGGAACCTTCCAAGTTTAAACCTTCCAAGAAAACGTTATTTTGTTAGACATCCTAATCTGTTGTCGTATTGTTGTTGTTGTTGTTTGCAGGCTGCTGCAGGACAACTCTGAGCGCGAGTACGCGTTCGGACAGCTGATACAGGCAGAGGTGCTGGAGCTGCTCGACAAGGGAATCACTGTCAGGTATGGGGGGAGGAGGGGGAGGGAGACGTGGACATCAGGTGGTATCTCGTATCTTATCTGTTGTCGGGTTGTCGCCTATGAGGAAGGCATGGACAACTTGTCGTTTTGAGAGATTGTGAGATGAGTGGTCATCCGGAATGTTGGGCAGTGTGTTGAAAGAGCGGCGATGATGTTGTTTGTGTTGCAGGTTGGAGCAGGGCGGTCGTCCGTACTTTATGCCCAACTCGCAGCTCCATCCCCATCCCATACAACACGCCTCGGCTATCGGCATCAAGGTATGGGTAGGGGAGGACGTATTTGTATGATAAAAGATGAACGGGAACTTATTAGTGTCATTGTTGTGATATGTATGTGTTGTAATTTGTCAATTTATTAATGATCATTAATAAGCCTGTTCACTTGGTTCTTCTCTTGTTGTCACTTGATGTTGTTGTTGCAGGCGGGCCAGCGCTTTGCCGTTCAGTACCTGGGTCGTGACAAGTCGAACGGGCAGGTGCGGCTGTCGCGGAGGACAGTGAACAACACGCAGCTGCCAGTCTACAACAAGGTCGGCAAGAAGTAGACTCGCCCCGACTGCCCCGCTCATCCACCCACGGTAGCTGTATTGAGTGTGTGTGTTTAGGAGACCGTGTATTGGTCGACATATGTATTGTATTGTAGTCAGTGTTGTATAGTACGGTTGGATAAGGCGGTGTTTTTTTGTTGAGTTGTTGATTGTTTGAGTGAAATTTTGGCGACTTTGTGAGAAGACGATAAATGTTTTGATGATACAGTTTACAATTGGTAGAAGGTTATGACTCGCGAGCGCAACGTTTTGTAGACGGAGAGTATCCGAGACGTGGGAATATCGAGTTCAATTTGTAAATGTTCGCACATTGGAAAGATCCTCATCTATCGCCACATTTCTTCGAAATTCACACGCTCGAGTGAATTTTGCAAATAGGCGATCTTTAGCTGTATTACCGTATGTGTGAGATGACATCGACATGAATATGGTAAGAAATGGCGAAGTCTAAACACTCAACTATCATGATCACTCTAGAATCCCCACGACATATGCTTATAATCACGAATGTCAGGCTTCTCGGTCGGCTCGATTGTATGCTACTTGAGTCCAATTGTTGTCTGCGCCTCCGCCGTCGGCACGCTCTCTCGCCGCCGTCTGACGCGGCGGTTGTCGGGGGAACGCTGGGGAGAGAGGAGGGAGGGAGGGAGGGAGAGAAGAACGAACTCGACGCGTTCATTTGCGAACAATGTGTCGACAGAGAGAATGAGACTGTATCGATTCCTCCCTTCTCTCTTCTCCCCTTGCCGTTCACTTGTAGCCGTTGATTGTCTGAGAGACTCGATCGACGCTCGAGTACAATTTGAACTCGCGCCTCCACACAAAGTGCATTTGTGTTCGTGTATCGCCTTTTCGTGTCAATTCGTGCTTATCCCGCCCGAAAGCCGGATTAGAGTGGATTTATCGAGTCGTATTATTTTTCGTTTGGCTTTTTATTTGTATATTATTTTAGGCACTCGGTTTTTATTCGAAACACATTGGGATCAGCGAGAGCGAAAGAATAAAGGTGAGGAGGCTGATGACGTTGCTGAAACATGAGAGAGTGACTCATTGTAATTAGACGGTGCTGAGATTGCGGGTTTCACTGTTTTGCGTCATTTTTCTTTTCTCTCCAACGTTTTTCACAGATCATGTGATTCGCGTGCGTGTGTGCAGCACATAATTTTCCTACTTTGAATATGTTGTAGGGTTGTAGTCAGAGATTTCCCCCCGTTTTGAGTTGAGCCATTTAGAGCAGTTGGTGGAAACGCGTTTGTAGTTATGTTCTTAGAGTTGGCCAAAGAATTTTTTTCTAATTTTGAGTCATTTAGAGATATTCGAGTAATTCGAGTTGCTGACAGCGTGTTTTTGTAGTTATTTTCTCGGAGTTGGTCAAAGAATTTTCTCGTTCTGAGCTATGTAGAGATGTATGAGTTAGAAACGTGTTTGTAGTTGTTTTCTCGGAGTTGGCCCGCTATATATGTATGATTTGAAAGACCGTTTCCAGTCGCCTTTCCGATGTCGTCGTCTCAGTCGTTCAACCCGACTGATCCCCGATACCGCGCCCTCTGCTGCCACGTCAAGACATTCATGATCGTATACGGCATACTCGAGATGTTCACCATATGCTTCATGCTCGTCGCCGGTCGGTCCCCCCCCTCTCTCTCTCTCTCTCTCCTCTCTCTCTCTCTCTTTCTCCTCTCTCTCTCTCCTCTCTCTCTTTCTCCTCTCTCTCTCTCCTCTCTCTCTTTCTCCTCTCTCTCTCTCCTCTCTCTCTCTCTCTCTCTCTCTCTCTCTCTCTTTCTTGCATTCCCTCTAGAAACGAGAGTACGAATAAGTCGAAAAGGAACGCGGAAATGACTAACAATGGTGGCTAATTCAGGTTTTAACAACTCGTACTCGTGCAAAAAGAAATTCACATACATAGGATCTGTCCTACCTATGTCGACTCTCATGAAGCAGTCGTCTTTTTTCATTTCATTTAAAATTCCACCCTTTCAGTGACAATCTCACTCTTTCAACGACATTTTCATCCTTTCAATGAAATGTTCACCCTTTTTTCATAGCTTTCAAGATCGATAGGAGAGAGCCAGTTGTGTTTATTAGTAGACAGCTCATCTGGCTATAGTGCTATCAATGAGGACGGGGTGACGGGGTTTATAACAAAAGTGATGTGGTCGATTTGAGTGCTGCCGGACATGAATGCCCGCACGTGTGCTGTGTGGAGGGGGGAGATGAACGAGTCCGCACTAGACGAGGTCAACACGTACAACGTGTACACCGGAGGCGGAGAGACGGTCAGTCATACACTCATACTCATCGCCGAGTGAAACGCATACGCTGTTTCCTACAAAAACGTCCGTTCTAAATGGCGTTGAGTGTGTGTTTACCTGCCTGTGCTAGACATATTGATTTATTGATGTTCTCCCTGTTTCAGCTCAGTCTCGTCAATTCGACGGCGGAGCAGAGAGAACTCGCGCAAGCAGGTATGTGCAACCGTTTGTGAAAGTTTGATGTTGTGGTAACATGGAAAAAAACATTCATTGTCAGATTGACTTTGTAGTATTTTGACATTTTCTGATCAATGTTAAGCTTTAGGATGTGATTTGTCTATGTACTAATTGTAAGTATTATGTGCTTCTTATGTTAGAGCAGCCGACTGAAGTCACAGCAATGCGTTGTGTATATCCGGCAATTCTCTCAGTCAGAACAAAACACGAACACTATAATTATCTGCAAGCTTTTCTCATGTAGGCGACACATTAGCATTCATTGTTCTGAGAGAATTATCGGCTTATCCCTCTCAGCTAAATACACGCAGGAACAGTGTTTTTGTAATTCTTACTCCATAGATCAAAGGAGTGTTTGCGTTTTGATATTTTGATGCCATTCCATTGTTAGATACCTAGTTCCTAGTATTTATACTTTATTCAGGATATCCATCCGATGTATCGATCCAACGCCCCGTCGAAGTTGAAAACTACACATACGATCCGGAGTTCCTGGAGTGAGTTTCAAGAAAATTAAAAAAAAACACACACATACACTAAAGACTTTAATCGAGACAACATATACTACAATATACACTACACACTACGTAACTCGGAAAGGAAGAGAAGAAGAGAGGAAAGTAGTGGAGGAAATGAATGTTCGTCACTCTACCTGACTACCTGAGCACAGCGCCCACATTCATATTTCATAGATCAGATGACCGAGAGACCGAGAGTTTCGGAAATAGCGCGCAAAACGAAAGAGTCAATGAGTCAAACGGCCGATGGAAACACCGTGTCGCTGGTGACAGTTACAAATAATAGCAATAGTCGAGTGCTTCTCCCTCGCAGGAAGCGCCTGGCGCTGCGTCTTCTCGCGTGCGACTTCTCCCTCGGATGGCTAGTCTGCGCACTCGCACACGTATTGGCGGTGAGAAAACACTTTTTTTATTTTGAAAAAAGTTCCTAAATCCTTTATTTATGTTTTCCAGACGACTCTGATGCTGTACGGTATCAAGAACACGCGATGGCCGACGTTCATTCCGCACTTCTTGTTCAGGTCGGTCGGCTCTCTCTCTCTCTCTCTCTCTCTCTCTCTCTCGCTCTCTCTCTCTCTCCCCCTCTCTCTCAATGTTGCTGATCTCTGACACTGCCCATTTTTGTAATCATTTGCATACAGTAAATCCCAGCGGCACAGATAAAAAGCATAATCACATAATCAGCGTAATTTGCATGGGACTTTTCTCTTGGCGCTTCTTTTCCACATCACGCGATCTGTATGAACCATGGCATATTATGTGTGTAACGGGTTCGCATTTCTATGCGGGCACACGTACGCAGAGAGGCAAGAAGTGCAATGAGGCGACTGTGCAAAAGGCCGTCGTTTGAGTTCGAATGTCGTGCGACACCGTCATCGACATACAAAATGATACGACTGATGTTGATGTATGAGAGAGGGAGGGGTGAGAGATGGATGGAGAGAGGGCGAGAAAGACACAGCTACACTTTATTTTCCCAGAGTTCGAGAGAACGCGACTTGTCGCGTTCCCAGGTAGTTGGTGAGATCATGGGAATGTAGGGGTGAGAAGTGAGAAGCCCCCGCGCCCTGTGCGCTCTCTCTCTCTCCCTCTTTATTTCTATATCTCCTCTCTCTCTCTCTCTCTCTCTCTCTCTCTCTCTGTCTCTCTCTCTCTCCCCTCCCTCTCGGTACAATGTCTCTCGGTACACGAAACCCAGTCGATGCGCCTGCTTCTTGTACCGTAATGCTAATTAGCAGGTCTCGCATCTTTTCTCAGGAAAGACGAAGCTATCCCATAATTAGTCAATAGTCTTTATCAGGTCCGCAGCACAATGTTCTGAAGCGAAGCGCCCCATTCATCTCATTCATAATTGAATGTTCTAATCGAAAATCGGGTGGGCGTCAATGCGTATTCCGCTCATTTCCCGTGTGGAGCGTGTGGACTGTGCAGTAATGACCGGTGTCCGGTAAACTGAGGAAATTAGATACTAAATTAGGGTACACCCGGTACAGAAAGGCCATAATTGATAGCGGTTGACTGGTCTCTACTCCTTTGAACTATTACCACTCTTTCCTCACTCCCAGAGACAAATCAAACACTGTTCAACCAAAAAAAAAGAACAAAAGAAACACAAAGCGCCACTCACTCAGGATGCTGATGAAACGCTGTTTAACAAAAAAGGACACATAAATCACTCCACTTCACTCGCTGTTCATGTTCAACCAACAAGAGGAAAAGAAGATATCTTAAAAATATCCAAACATCTTCCAGGATCGTGCTGACCTGCTTCGTGGCCGCTGTGATCGCGTGGTTCATCTACTCACTCGGATATGCCGACCCGAAACACATATCGGCGAGCATAGTCGCCGTCGTCGCCCTAGCACTACTCGCTCTATTCTTCGTGTACAGTCTCGTGAGTCTCTCTCTCTTCTCTTTCTTTCTCTCTCTCTCCCCCTCTCTCTATCTCCCTCCCTTTCATCCCTCCCTCTCAGTGGTGCGAATTCCGCTGCATGCACTTCGTCAAGTGCAGCCACGACACCGGCTTCTCCATCTCGGTCGCCCGACCCATCGGACCCGCCACCATATCGCTCGTCGAACAGGTAAACTGGGTTTGTATATAAAATATCAGAAGTAGCACATAATCGTTAGGTTCACAAAGGCTCCTCTAAAAATGGCATGTTTCATTTTACTCTCTAATGCTCGTGTATCCGCGAGGTCTCCCTCCGACCTCTCCGCAGAGTACTCATCTTGAGTCGGGGACTACCTTTACCTTTATTAGATAGAAGAGCATACTAGTTAGGTACACATCACATCATGCTCCTCTGAAATCACATGTACTACTTCTCTCTAATACTCTTGTGTTCAGGGTGGCGCTGCTTTGGAGAACGTGGCGAATGGAGGGTCGGCTCGCCCTCCTCGCACCCTCCCACCCATACGCAACTACAACACCAGAGGGGCCAACTACCAGACGGACAAAGAGTCCGAGAACAAGTGAACAAACAATGTGCTGATTTTGTCTCATTCGAATCACGGGTACGACCAAATGATATCAATATGATGTTGATGATAAAGTTCATTCTTTTTCGTGATACATACATCTTCACAAAAAAAGTAAATACTTTATGAATATCAAATCACGCCCCGTACGGAGCAAAATCTTGGTATCATAGGCACAGATATAGCATATCCAAAAAGAGAAATCTACGTACATGTCCACCTAAAAATCGAATAATCACTTCACTCTAATAAGTCTATCCAGCGGGCAGTCGACTGAAAAATCGACACAACGCCCTTCTACAAACTAAGACAATCTAGATCATACACAAGTATATCGAAACAAAGAAGGAAACAATTATTATATAACGACTGCGGCGCAACAACACTCAATCACAATCGCCTCTCGGCCGCTCACTCACCGAGCAAATCAAAACGTACACTTCCTCTGGCCCTCCTGAACCTACCCTCCTATACCTATCTCTATCACCTCGACTGCTCATCCTCACAAGATGTTGGAGCAGTCCACCTTGATGGTCGTGCCTCGTTCGCTGTTCTTCTTCACCCGATGGCTCTCCGGCTTCGGAGCAGCCATGATAGCCGGAGAAGAGTACAGATTCAATCGCGATCTGCAAGTGATGGTATCACAAACTATACGTTTCAATGGTAGTAATATTTCCCACACTCACACAAACACACAATGTGGTTAATGCCAGAATGCAAAAATCAAATAAAAAATACAAAACAAAAAAGTAAATTACCTGTTGAGTTTCATGTGGCTGGCGACCAGGTCATCGGTGGTAAGAGCAGCCATCAAAGAGAGCTCTCCGGCCAGGACTGTCGCGCAGATCACCTGCACTCCCTCCCTCTCTTCCTCTCCATCTCTCTTCCGTTCTCTCTCTCTCTCTCCCACCTCTGCCAGTTTCCTCGCATTCGCTCCCGGCTGCGAGTGCGCCGCGCCAGCACAGCCCAACATCTGAAACGATAACTATGTTTCACTGATCTCCAAAACACTTTCCAGCACATAGCACAATAATTCTAGCTCTACATATCCCAAAAACACCCACCCGCAAGCACTCATTCTGCGGGCGCAAGATGGTGCCTCCGCCCACTGTGCCCACCTGAAAGCGAAACATCTCTCTCTTTCTCTCTCCTTCCCACCCTCCCTCCTCTTCCTCTCTGAAGGTACAAACTACAACCAGCAATCCAATCAAGAGTATCTACTGATTTACTCCCCCCACCCACCTCCAGACATGGCATGGTGCAGCTGACGTACAGGGCGCCCTCGTCGGTCACCTCCATCTCAGTCGAGCACATCGAGGAAGACACCACCTGGGCAGCGTCCTGCAACAAAGAGTTGTCACAGGGACAGAACACAAGACAGTTCACCGGTCACAGGACATGTCACACGACCGTTTGCAAGGATCGTATAAGAAATGGGGTTGTGTGCAACCATATAAGTCGGTATCATTTGTGTTTTTCGAGCGTTTTGAGCACTTCGTTTTATTGAGGAAATTCGGTGAGTACGCGATGAAAATTAAGTTCCATGAAAAAGTTGTAATGCACATTATTGTCAAATCATTGCATTCTAACAAATATGCGAAGAAAATTTAGCACTTTCGATAAGATAGACAATTTTGCATTCTGGAAAACACGTGTTGCGAATTTCGTGATGCAAAAGTTTTTCGAAAAATATGAATGCCGATAAAATCTGCTTCACAAGATCGGCGAATTTAGCGACGGCAGAATTTGCTGAATTTTTGTTCCTACATTTCCGCGAATATGGCGAGGGCAGAATACGCTGAACTCCAGTTCACAAAAATTCTGCCACCGAGAGGAATCGAACCGGCGTCCCCCGTTCACCAACCGTCAATCTTACCAATATACCACCTCCGCTCTCTCCCTGTGAACTGGAGAATGTGTGCGCGAACATCTATGTAATTGCGAACATCTGTTTAGCTATTCGCATTCCAAAAGGAAGAACAAAGTTCTCGCTCTTGCTGGTATATTAAAGCATAGATGTTTTTATATACCATCAACAGTCGATTGCATACTTCTTTTTCAAAATCATGATGGCGCATGTTTCACAACGTTTTAGAATCTCTGCGAACGAGCTGCCATGGTGTATTGGTAACATTCACGCTTCGTGATCGAGGGACGACGGTTCGATCCCCCTCACCGGCCGAACTTTTGTGAAAGCGAATTTGATCCGTCGCTGTTCAGCGAATTTGGCCATCGCTAAATTCACGGAAAACACACAAAGATCAGCGAATTCTGCCGTCGCTAAATTCGCCGAAACCATGCCAATGAAGTTCCTCGAATTCTGTCATCGCAATATTTGCAGATTTGATGAAGAACTTTTTTCTTTGCCCGATATTATTTTGACAAATCAAATTCCCCATCCGAATTTCGCCGATCACATCGTTTGTTAGGTATTTTTTTGAATTCTGCTACAATGATGAAGAGGGCGATGAAAGGTACCGAATATGGTTGAAAGTAGCACTGCAGCGATACTCTCGAAATCACAAATGATACCGACTTATATGTTGTGAAGCGTACTCATAGTTCACCATGACAATGTGATTCGCCGAGCACAGACAAATGATTTGTGTAGCATCTCTATTATCTCTATGTTTCATTTCCGCTTCACTAACAACATCGAACGAGAAGCGCAATTATTCTTTCGAACCCGAAAACTAATGTTGTTTGATTCCGGATAAACGATTGATATTGATTGATAACCCGAAAAAAATCAATCCACATTCATTATTTTACCTGCTCTGAGTAAAGAAAAAAACCATCAACCATGTTATTTACGCATCACCCCCAACTTAACGATAGTGGCAAACTTGCGTAATGCGTAAACAATAAAAACAGTTTCTTCGTTCCAAATTCCAAGAATCATCGCTTTAACCACACAGAAAGGACACTCTAGATATAAATCTCAAAATCAAATCAAAGATGAAAATTTAAAAAAATCGCAATATCACGCTCACGCACCTGTCCCGTTGCCAGGAACACAGCAGCGACGACATTGGCCGCGTGCGCATTGTTTCCTCCGATGGACGCGGCGAGAGACGAGCCGGCAGACAGCTTCGCCCGAGCAGCTACCACCAGGTCCTAGAGAGAGACCGGCATGATGAGGACAACACACAATACTTTAGATTTTAGATAGTAATGATCAATACGACTAAACTTATATTGTCCTTAAGCAACGACGTTATCTACACATTCAGTCGGTGAAACATATTCTGTCCATAAAATGCCAAAACTGTAATATCCCGTCCCCACACATGGAAACACACAAAAGAACAATGATGACATGTCACTCTTCCCTTTCATCTCTCTCTCGCTCTCTCTCCCCTCGCCCACCTGCGGCGTCGTCTTGAGCACGGTGGCGACGACCGAGGCGGGCAGTGTGCAGTCGGCCACCACAGACCGACCACGGCCAGAGATCCTGCAACAATCAATCAATCGTTTAACAATCAATCAACCCTGCAACGACAAGGGAAATGGTCATGGACACCAGACGCCCAGAATCTGGGCCCCAGACCCCACCAACCGCCGTGCCCGAATTGCTTCCATGTTCACTATACTGATTTTAGATCCATGTACCACAAAACACTCAAGCGACTCCAGCGACTACGTCATACAATGAACCGTTCTTCAGCGATGAAGAAATTCCCAGAAATAGATCTCCCCTCCCCACCGACAAGTTGATGACACTATGCAATGTATGTTTCGCAAAACCATCACTAGATTGCGACCACGCTAACGATTCAATGATTCTTGAATTCTTCGGCTAAAACCTGAACAAATGTCCCTTCCACACTCCCTCTCTCTCAACTACAAAGTCAATGAATCCTTCTTCCAAAAAAAAACTTGAATCATCTACCCCCCGCTCCCCCTCGCACGTACCAGTTGATGGCGGCGGCCTTCTTGTCGACGCAGTAGTTGCCAGACAGAGAGAGGACGCGCATCGAAGGGAACAGCTCACGCAACAGCTGCATCGCCAGAGACGAGCCCCTGCAATGAGGGAGAATGTGATCAAATCGGAACTACGTCATACCAAGTTTGTCTCTCAGCTCTCGCGATAGTACAGGTATCCGGTAAAACGGTAAGAGAATGGTGATGAAAACCGCACTACGTGTCATTAGGGCGTTCGTGTGTGAGTACTTTCTAATTTTATCACCATAGTCTCAACACTGACACAGACTAGCCTAGTGAACCGATCCTGCACATTTACGTTTCACCAACACAATCAATCAATCAATCAATCGTTTATCCGGGATCGTTATATCTGAATATGACAACACAATCATAATGATATGAAGCATACAGTAGTGCCTAAGATGCTAGATACATACATAGGCTAACACCGGGGAAAAACAGGTAGGCTGACGAGGTTAGTGGCGGGAAGAAGATACTTGATCGCTAATCATTCCTGGACCATTAGAGTGCCATTCTTGACGTGTAGAGCTCCGGGGTTTTCTTTGCTTCCATGCCAATCGGTATCTCCTCGCGCCATAGCTGCTTCCACATGAGGGTACTTCCCGCCGCCTCACTGGTTACTTTCACTAACACGTCACTTTGCAAACCACACCATGCAACGCAATAGCTCGAGAATTCGCCTCAGAAACCACATACAAAACAACAATGCGCTCATTTGGTCTTAACTATAACTAGTCTGATCGACTCACTTGGAGACCATGTTCATTCCCATGGCGTCTCCTGTGAAGGCGACAAAGCGCACGAATGCGAGCCGACCGTCCAGCGCCACGTCCGCCCGCAGAAGAACCGCGAACCTGCAGGGAGAGAAGGATAAGAAATAAGGGAAAGGGAATCAACGAAGAAGCTACATGAATTGAGACACAAAAGAACACCTGTACATATTGAACTCTAGAAACATATGAACAACAAGTCAGCTCAACCAAACCGTCATCATATGGACTAGGACACAAAAGAACAATGTCTACTCCACAAGTGAACACAACAACGTCAGATATGAGATGCACCCACCGACTGGACGACTCGAACTTCTCCTTGACGAGGGCAAAGTTGGCCGGGTGAGAGAGCCACATGCGGAACGAGCTGCAACCAGGGAGGGAATGTATCTCTCTCCTCTCCTCCTCCTCCCTCACCCCCTCTCCCTGTTCTACCTTTCCCTTCTTTCTCACTCTTATCCTTACCCCCCCCTCTTCTCTCCCTTCTCCCCCCCGCACTCACACCGCCTCGCTGGCCGTGTCGAACTTGACGACGGGCGCGCGCGTCATCCCCTCCTCGTACACCCGCGAAGACACACCGCCAGACTTCTGAACAAAGAGTTGCGAGATCATGTTTCACTATACATATAAACGAGATGATTATTACACAGCAAATAATCTTGCCAAGAGTATAACGCCACTCAACACGCTCAAGTTTCAGACTTCTGACCGCTTACAATTACGTTTCACTGTAATCATATCCAGTGCAAGTGTTCAAAGGAGCAATTCTCCCCAGAGACCTATTGCAACCCCTCCCCTCCCCCCACCGTGATGGCCGAGCATCCTCTGTTCGTGCTGGCCACCAGTGCGCCCTCAGTCGTCGCCATCGGAACCTGCAACCATGTACAATTAATCAATCAATCATTCATTTATCCAGAATCGCTATATCCTGACTATACAACACAGAGCATACGGTACGCCACAAGGGCTAAGCGCTGGGAGAAACACAGAATTCCAACCAGGTACAATACAACCATATGTACTAGCTAAAGCAGTACAGTACATTCTAATCATATGATGACGATGCTAGTGAGATAGCATATACGATATAACCATGCGTAATGCAGATGTATACGTTCAATATGTTTCACGGTGTTATACTGTCCAGGTACACATTTTCAAGTCAATGGGATGTTTCGTTTGATATCTACAACCTCGGTTTTGACGCGTGTACGACGTAATAATTTATGACGCATAACGTTAAATGTTACTTACTTTTACTTGAATAAATACTTGAATGCAAGCATAAGTAAGTTGTAAGTAACATACGTTAAATGTTACATTTCACTATATCACATTGTTCAGGCACATTTTCAAGTCAACGAGTTGTTCAGTTGTTCTATGAAGATATCATAACACTCACGTAGAGGTGTACGCTCAAGTGAAAATGAAATGCTAAACATACTATAACCTCATAAACATGTGTAAGCATTTCGCGTCAATAGATTATTAATAAACACCGCAACACTCACGTACAGGTGAAGCGTATTCAAAAAAGTTGCTAATTACTACAGTAACACTCACGTGGAGGTTCTCTCCGTTGATGCGGAGTGGTCCGGCGACGCCGACTGGAAGGGGCACGATGCCCACCACACTCTCGCAGCACGAGTCCGTCACCTGAGGGGGAGGAGATCATGTACTTCTCCACCATAATAATAACAACTATAAGTTTCAGCGCTTCATTAAAAGCGGGTAGTACTCTCATACAGTAATAAAATGAATACACCAGAACGCCATAAGATGAATTTGACTGATCTAATCAATATGCGCACTCACGTATTTGTAGTCGTAGCCGCGGAAGGGCAGCTGTTGCAGCTTCCCCGGCGCCACGAAAGCGCGTCTGAAAAGGGGAGGAGTGATCGAAATACGTTTCACCCAAAAGATATATATTTGTTAGTCACGAGAAACAGGCTAATATGAAATAAGTTGGTATGCGTTAGAATTGACAACCATTTGTCATAGTGACCACTAAAATGAAACGGACAATTGGGTTAATTGAATTGTAACCAAAACGTACAGCTTACAGCGACAGCGCTCGAGTAAAAATATTATATTAGATGAACAAGAATTTGACACACACCACTTACACGTAAGTCTATTGTATTTTTGGATAACTGGAGAATAGTGACCCCACCGTACGGCGACTGCCCTCTCGAGTCCGAGGCGGGCCTCCAGCTCGCGCGGCTTGGCCACCCCCACGCACAACAGACGCAGCACGTCCCCGTCGCGGAGGGCCACGCCTGGAGAGGGTGGTCGTTATTATAAGTGTATAGATGTGCTTTATAAAGTGTTTTATTTTTATTTTTATATGTATGCAAAGCTGCTTATTCCATGTTTCACAGCAAGATAGTGTAGGGCGTGGTATTAGAGCAACAATAGACCCTTACCCTTGTTTGAAAAGCTACTCACCATCTTTCCAATCCTTAGTGATTTCGGGCGTGGTGCGGTCCTCGGTCGGTCGGACCTGCGATCGATACGTCAATATAATCAATCAATGATGCCAATAAATAAATCATAAAAAGCGATCACCGCACCTCATCGCCAGTGATGCATACGCCGACGTGCACGCTGCCTTCCGTCTGCGTCTCCACCGACGACTGCGTGGCGGCCGAGTCCTCTGCAACCTTATCAGTCCTTATCAGCAACAGATCGAGTAACTAGTAAACCATAACAGTAGTAAAGACTCACGCGACTCGACGTCGTCCGAGTCGTCGTCTTCTCCGATGGAGAACTTGGGGTGGCGGGGTTTGTGGGAGAGGCCGAGCCGGTCGGCCAGCCACGCCTCGGCGTCCGACCGCCACGTGGGCGAGGCCACGTCCACGCCGCCCAGGAAGTGCCGGAACTGCACCAACAGGTCCGGTGGGGGCGACACCGCCGCCGACATCTATGGGGTAATTTGATAAAACATGGCTGAATATGAGCGAGAACACGTGGAATATGATGAAAGATATCACGAAGTATGTGAACAAACACGTGTACTATGTTATGTCATGCCGATGAGCGAAATTTGAAAACAGAAAGTGCAGAATTCGGCTGAAACGTACCCGAAAATCAATAATGCACGTCGGGCGTATGCGCACATAGCGTAGCTAGAACAATCTAGCTAACGTTGTCGATTAAACGGAAACGCATTGACTTGAAGGATTAAAACAATATTTTATAATTCAAATACACTGCCCTGATATGTAACCAAAATCAGAACTTGATGTTTTATCACAACACAACATGCACTTTCACTATGAGAAACAACTCACACAAACAATCACGTTTTTGTTTTGTACACTGTTGCCGAGAGAAAGAGAGAGAAAATGAGAGAGATCGAGCAAAGAGAAAGAGAGAGAGAGAGAGAGAGAGAGAGAGAGAGAGAAAGCGAGAGCGAGAGAGAGAGAGAGAGGAGATAGAGAATTACGAATGTGCACTTTAACAAAGTTCAACTTTCAAGAAAACACTACATCATTTACAAAAAAAAATGAGAGAATTCGAGCCGAGAGAGAGAGAGAGAGAGAGAGAATTCGAGCCGAGAGAGAGAGAGAGAGAGAGAAAGAGAGAGTGATAATTACGAGTGTCCACTTTACAGTTTAATTAATAAACATTACATTATATAAAAAAAAACACAGACGTGCATCTGATCAAGAGTCTCTGCTATGATATGTGGGTTGGCTACACTGTGGGCTGAGAAATGGCATTTCAACACATTTCAAGATCTCTCTCGTGAGAGATCAAAACCGCACGAAAGCAAACGTGGAGTCAGAACGAATATATGGGAAATTTCTTGATTTTATACGGCGGTACCCTGATCTCACCTCATTAAGAACATAGCCTTGATCACTGATAAAGAAACTATCAAAGAAAGTGTAGTTGCTTGCACAAATGACGGAGATAAGGGATAAGGGTGCAGTAGCCAATCCAACACTATCGAAACAGTTTTCCGTTTCGTTCCATTTTTTGTCCAATCTAACCGTTCACACGTACTCAACTTCAGGAATCTATGGGCGAACTGTTCAATATCATTCAGCTAGGCGTCGGTCTTATGCTTGTTTTCTTCGCCTATTGCTCGCAGGTGAATGGTGAACTGGCTATTTGTTCCCCAAAGTGCAATCAGTACACACCATAGTACCAACGGTGTTCGTATTGCAGGCGTTCATATCAGAAACGGTTCTCAATGATCAGTCCAAAAGGGACGCGAGCATCTCTCCACACGCTGGATACTATGCGTGAGTGAAAGAGAGAGAGAGAGAGAGAGAGAGAGAGAGAGAGAGAGAGACGGAAGGAGATAAATTCCATTCAGGTCCTCTATTAACTACGCTTGCTTCATCGTCTCAAACATATTCGCTCCTCCTATAATTCAAGTGATCGGATGCAAATGGTAGGCCTACCCGTAACTTCGAAGATCTCTTATCAGTAAGATTGCAAAATAGAGAGAGAGAGAGAGAGACAGAGAGAAAGAAAGAGAGAGAGAGAGCGAGAGAGAGAGAGCGAGAGAAATAGAGAGAGAGAGAAAGAGAGAGAGAGAGACAGAGAGAGAGACATAGGGAGGGAAAGAGAAACAGAGGGAAAGAGAGCAAGAGGGAGAGAGAGAGGAGAGAAAGAGAGAGGTCCTCTCCCCAGGGGCCTGCTCCTCGGCAGTGTGATGTACACTGTGTCGATGGTTGGCTACCAGTTCCTCAACCCCTACTTTCTTTATGCGGCCGCCGCAGTGCAGGGCTTTCTCCAAGGAGGTACAGTTTACATTAGAGTTCAAATGTACATTCACACGTACATTCTAAAGATTTTTCTGACTGAGCAGAAGAGTCAGACTCAACTCTCTGGCAAATTACAAAAAAAACCCTAAGTATTCCAGAGCGGCAGCACGCTGTCATAAAGGTCCTTGTGTTTTCTCGTATCATACATACAACGGTTTTTGGATACAAAATCAGGCCTAGCCTTACTAACAATGTTATGAACTGACTTGTGGCAGAAAGGTTGCAAAAACTTTCCAGTAATGTGGACATCGGTCGGCTACTACATCTCCGTGTCTTCCGACGAGAGGACCATCCACAGGAACAGCAGTCTCGTCTGGCTCATCTACATGAGCTCGTCAGTCTCTCCCCTCCTTTCCTTTCCTTTTCTTCTTCCTACAGCTCCGTTTCCAGTCAATTCTTCGGCGGTATCTTCCTTCTCATCGTTTTCGGACATTCCAATTCCAGGGACATCAGCACGGACACTATGAGGTAGAAAATCTGTCGAATCATGTTCATGTTGATTCGGATTCGCAATGCATACGTTTCACAATTGCTGCATACTGCAAAATATCATGAAGCAAAGCACTCCGAGTGGTCAGCGTGGATGAGATAGAAAGTCAATCAAACAATGTTTATTCGGAATAGCAATTATGTACGTGTACGTTATACGTTTTATAGCCAATGCATAATGCAAAACGTCGTCACGCAAAGTAATGTGTTTAGCATGGATAGCTTGCATGAATGTGCTCCAGATTGCTGTACGGCGTCTTTGCGGGGGTGTCCCTGCTGGGAAACGTGTGCTTCTCTCTCATCGCCCCACCAGAGAGGGAGAGGGACGACCGGCAGAAGACACAACGACACTGCAGCGAGATGCGTGCGTTTCATTACAACGTTTCTATTCTCTCGTCAGCCTGTAATTATCATACAGGGTATACTTCTAAGCTTGCCGTTCGTACCTAAACTCGCACCCAGAAAGTCTGCTGCCTGCCTTTCTCTTTTCTCACGGTCAGAGACGCGAGTACTAGAACAGAAAGCGTGTCCACCATTGGCTGGACACCTAGCCAAGGGCGAACTCGAGTAGATTCTACCTATCCCACCCTTTGCAGTGTGCACCCTTCGCCTGGCGGCTTGCCCGGAGATGCTGCTCCTCTCGCTTCCTTTCGCGTACACTGGAGTGGAACTCGCATTCACATCCGGCAGCTACCCCACCGCCCTCTCATTCACAAAACAGTCAGTGGCTGGCACACACTGCACGCGTTCTGTCTTTTTTCTGATATTTTGCATGGTCAATACATCTCAAAGAAATTAATATTAATAGTTCAACCTCGCAGAATTAGCGAATTAGCCATGCTCACACGCTCATTCACCAAAAAGTGGGTGCGCCATAGAAATTAGATGATACAAGAACAACTCTTTCCCCACCAACTATTATTATTTTCATTAGGAAAACTATATTATCCAGACTTACCGTATTGCTTTTTGATTTACTGAAACGTATATGCAAACGTTTATACGAAACTCTGTGAACATAGACAAGACTTATGCGGTACTGGGTTACGGTATACGGTACGATATACGGTACATACAGTACTGCAGGTTCCCGATGAACACGAACACAATGATCGCCTACCACTCGATCTGCGCCGGGCTGGGAGAGCTGGTCGGTAAGTGGAGGAGGAGTCCCCCCCCTCTCTCTCTCTTTCTCTTTCTCTCTCACTCTTTCAGAAAAGAGCAAGCGATTTGCTTCCTTGTTTGTGTCAGTGGAACAACTCGCACATGCAAGTCATAACCATTCCCCATCACGATCCGGATAGTTGCACAGTCGAGAGCGGTCAGGCCCACGACCGCGCCGCATACACGCGACGCTCTGCTCGTTTGCGAATTTGTCAGCAAGCGGTTGAGCGCGATAAATTCTCTCTTGAAATCGCTACGCGCTCATTTACTCGCGGGGCAGCCTGCGCGCCAGCCGCTCTCTCTGTGAGGCGCGCTGTGCAACTATCCGGGCCGTGCCCATGCATGCACATCTCTCGTCAGGCGGCGCAGTGTTCGCGCTCCTGGGCCAACGCATCACCAGGAGATTCGGAATGTACTCCATTGTACTACTCGGTTCCGTCGTCTGTGAGTACTAATTTATTGAATTATTGATTTATTCATTCATGGACAGTGATAATACAATACATGCACAACATAAGTACGCACACTGTAACATCTATAGTTCTATAGTTGAACCATTACGAGCTGCTTTTTGAAGAAGTTTTACTGGGTGCAAGCTTGTGTTTCGTCATCATTGACGAAATGGTTGATTGATTGTGCTAGAAATTTTGTGCTGAAAACAGGTATCGATCAAATTGCTATACAAGAAAGACAACATAGGAAACTCACAATGAGGCCCGTTCAATAAAACGCATTGCTACGTCTCGCTGAAAACGCACGATCAATTTTTCAGTAAAAAAACATGAAGAAAACTTACTGTTGTTCATTTACTTCCGTAGCTATAGTACGAAAATGAATAAAGTAGCAATTGTATGTTGCTTCGAGAACATGTTTATGACGGGTAAAGGTAGAATAGTGATGATCGTAAAGTGAGCGAATGATGCTATGGCTCCTATCTAACCCACATTAGGAGTTGTGTTTCCCATGAGATTTTCATCATTTCCAGCAATCGCCGGTTTTGCTATGTGTTACATCAACCTACCACCGAATGCAAGTATCGAACGGACAACGGCAGTGGGATACATCACTCCGAAGTAAGAAGAGAAGGGGAGGGAGGGAGAGAGAAGAGAGAAGAGAGAGATAGAGAGAGAGAGAGAGGGAGAGGGAGAGGGAGGGGGAGAGAAAGAGGGAGAGAGGGAGAGAGAGAGGGAGGAAGGGAGGGAGGGAGGGGAAGGAAGACGACCGTTCTTCCAGCATTCCCCTTGCTCTCGTCGTCTCTTTCATACTCGGTTTTGGTGACTGTGCTATCAACACCCAGACTGTGTCTATCATATCAGTCTACTACAAAGAGGAGAAGAGCAAGTGCTTCGCACTCAACAAGTTCTATCATGTCTGTATCTCCCTCTTTTATCTCTCTCTCTCTCTCTCTCTCTCTCTCTCTCTATCTCTCTCTCTCTCTCCCTCTCTCTCAAAATGTTTTAGGCCCTCTTCACAACCATCCCGATGTTCTACAACAGTGTGCTCGCGCTCAACTGGCAGGTAGAATACATTTGAAAATTAAAA